>JARHVA010006080.1:972500-1017197 GCA_037957365.1 Torreya grandis | reverse complement strand
AAAACTAGGGTGAATAGGCAAGGTCATGTTGATGGTCTGAAAAGAGAGTTGAGCTGAGTTGATCGACAAGTGATGAAGGTGAATGTGACCAAAGGGCAGAAGAAGATGAAAGGTGAATTGCTCTTTCATTGACAAGGACCAAAAAGACGGCATAGATAGGGGTTATGAGAACCAAGAGCCCCATTTATGCGTGACGTCGTTGACCATAGTTATGTTAGAGCGGTAGTCGAATCACTTAGACATTAAAGTGAGCTCGAAGTCCCTTGAGTAGGTAATAGGAGGAGGAAAGAGGGTAACCCATTTGAAGAGCAGAGATAACTTTGCCCCTTTTTATAGGAGACCCTGAGACAACCACAAGCCAAGTCCGTGACTCGTTTTTTTTTTTTTTTTTTTTTTTTTTTTTGAGAGGCAGACTGATCGATGCGGGAAGCCTGCATAGAGATGTCATTTGCTTGGTGGTCAGGTTGCGAAGCTGATCAATGCGGGAAGCTTCTAAAATAAGTTGCTGTTTATTGCCAGAGTAGTCATAGCCATCCTTCGAGGGAGTGGTCTATATTTTTGTTTAATAATAAGGCTTTTGAATAGCTGTCCTTCGAGGGAGCAGTCTATTTTTTACAGCAATGATAGTACATCTGTCCTTCAAGGGAGCAGTCTATTTTTTTTTTTTTGATTTTGATATAGATATAGTGACCATGGATATGTTTTGACATCTTGATTCGTTTTGATAGAAATGGAGTCATGGACAAGACTGTAGAAGGTCAAGGGCTCCCTTTTATTAGGACAAAGCATCCATACATCATAAAAGGGGTATAGGAGTTGTTAAGAGGAATAGGGTTGAAAGGAAGTAGGATGAAGAGGACGGGGATTGCTCAAGGGACGAGCTCAAGTTAAGTGTCAAGTGGACGAATACTCGACTAGCAGTAGAACGGTCGCAGATGCAACGCATTAAGAGGCTCAGGTTCTGGATGTCCATCAAGAGAAGACAGACGGTAAGTCCCTGATCCATACTTGTGCGTGATAATAAAGGGTCCGAGCCAATTAGGAGCAAACTTGCCTCGTTTACTTCGCTCCATATTGGTCACGTGTTGATTCTCTTTAAGGACGAGGTCTCCGATGTTGAAATCTCATTCTCGCAGATTTTTGTCATAGGTGCGCTTGATGCGATGTTGATAGACATGGAGATGATTAAGGGCAGCAAGACGGTGTTCGTCAAGTAACTCAAGTTGAGCTAAGCGATCTTGACGAAAGTCATCGTTGGAAAGGATATCATGTAGAGAAATGCGAAGAGACGGGATCTGTACTTCGAGAGGTAAAACAGCCTCTGTTCCGTACACAAGAGAAAAAGGGGTAGCACCCGTAGAGGTTCGGATGCTAGTGCGGTAAGCCCACAAAGCGAAGGGAATGTGAATGTGCCAATCCCTGCCTGTGTCACTGACCACTTTCATGAGAATTTTGGTGAGAATTTTGTTGGAAGCCTCGGCCTGCCCATTTGCTTGTGGGTAGTAAGGCGAAGAGAAACTGAGTTTGATGCCGAAGGAGTCGCATAGCTTTTGGACAGTTTTGTTTTTGAAGGACTTGCCGTTATCAGTGATGATTTTATGAGGGACACCGAAACGACAGATGATGTGGCTGTTGATGAAGTCGACGATCTTGTCAGCTTTTGTGGAGACGAGAGGAATGGCTTCCACCCACTTGGTGAAATATTCAGTGGCTGTGATGATGGATTGATGACGAAGAGACGAATGAGGGTTAATCTCACCGATGAGATCTAAACCCCACTGAGAGAAAGGCCAGAAATCCTGAGCAACTTGTAAGGCGTGGCTGGGGAGATGAAGCAAGTTTGAGTGCTGCTGACACTTGATGCAACGCCGAACATAATCGCTACAGTCTTGATGAAGGGTAGGCCAATAATAGCCCAGACGAAGGATGCGCTTGGCAACCGAATTTCCACTGAAATGCCCACCACAAATCCCGTCGTGGACTTGTTGGATGGCGTGAGATGCTTCAGTGGAGGTGAGACAACGAAGAAGGAGGCCGTCGAAGCCTCGCTTATAGAGAAGACCCCCTAGCATGGTATAGCGAGCAGTACGCTTGATAAAAGCTCGTCGTGCATTACTAGAGAGGTTGGGAGGAATGATAGAGAGAGATAAGAAGTCCATAAGTTGCTTATACCAAGCATCTTGCGGGCTAGGGTCTATAGTGTTGACATGATGAATGTGAGGAGAGATATATGAAGGCAACGGCACACAACGTACCGTGACAAAAAGTCTGGATGCAGATGAGGAAGATGGGATATGGGAAGCGAGAGAAGCCATAGTGTCAGCAAACTTGTTCGTGGATCGAGGAACAGTCTGCAAGAGGAAATGGTCAAAAGATGCAAGGAGAAGGTCAGCGCGATTTTTGTACCTTTGCAATATTTCATTTTTACAGAGGTATGAACTGTTGACCTGATTGACGACGAGCTGCGAGTCACCGAAGATATTGATGGACTTGATGCTGAGAGAGAGAGCGGTCTGAAGTCCCAAAATTAAGGCCTCGTATTCGGCCATATTATTGGTACAATCAAAGTCGAGTTTAAAAGACAAAGGCATGGGCTCCCCTTCGAGTGGGATGAGAATGACCCCAGCACCTCCACCTAGTTGACATTTGGATCCGTCAAAGAACATAGTCATCTGATAGGTGGTGTCGTCGGAGGAAAGCGCAGCGATAGACTCGTCAGGAAATTCACACTGCGAAGGTTGAGTGTCAGGAAGAGGGGCATCGGCTAGTTGATCAGCGATGGTTTGCCCTTTGATAGATTTCTGCTGGATGAATTCGAGATCGAACTCAGCAAGCAGCATGAGCCACCGAGCCATACGTTGATTCTGATATGGCTTGGAGTGCATATACTTGAGAGGGTCGGTGTGGGTGATGACAAAGGTTTTGTGACTGAGAAGATAGTGGCGAAGCTTAGTAGCAGCAAAGACTAACGCCAAACAGAGTTTCTCGATATGGGTATACCGAGTTTCATAGTCGACCAGTGTTCGGCTGATATAATAAACGGCTTGCTCGCGGTGATGTTCGTCTCGGTGCGCGATCATGGCACCTAACGAATGGTGAGTGGCTGAGATATAAAGGTAGAAAGGTTGGTCGTCTCTAGGTGGAATGAGAACTGGTGGAGAGACCAGATAGCGTTTTAAGGCTTCAAAAGCCTCTTGACAGTCCTTATCCCATGTAAAAATGACGTCCTTCTTAAGGAGATGATGAAAAGGTTTGCAGCGGTCAGAAAGCTACGAGATGAAGCGACGAATGGACTGGAGCTTGCCTTGCAAACTGCGAAGCTGCTTGAGATTGGTCAGGGGAGGCATTTCGAGGATAGCGTGAATCTTGGCGGGATCTATCTCGATGCCACGGAAGGAAATGATGAAGCCGAGAAGCTTGCCAGAGAGGACCCCAAAGACACATTTCTTGGGGTTAAGACGGACATTGTACTGAAGAAGATGAGAAAAGATGATGTTGAGAATGGTCAGATGGTCACGGCGAAATTTGGATTTGCCGAGAAGGTCATCCACATAGTCCTCCATGATTTTGTGGAGGAGATCGTGGAAAATGTAAGTCATGGCACGCTGATAAGTGGCGCCTGCGTTCTTCAAGCCGAAAGGCATGACTCGATAGCAAAAGGTCCCCCATGGGGTGATGAAAGAAGTCTTGTGCTGATCTTCCAGAGCAATCAGAATTTGATTGTATCCTGAAAACCCGTCCATAAGAGATAGCATCTCATGGCCGGCTGTAAGATCAACGAGCTGGTCAATGTTAGGAAGAGGAAAGTCGTCTTTAGGACAGGCTAGATTAAGGTCACGATAGTCTGTGCAGATCCGAATCCCCCCAGTTGCCTTGGTGACTGGGACGATGTTAGAGACCCACTGTGGATAATCGATAGGCTGGATGAAGGAGACAGAAAGGAGCCGCTGAAGCTCCTCCTTGACAAGGAGGGCAACGCGAGGATGCATCTTTCAAAGCTTCTGCCTGACAGGCTTAGCCTCTGGTTTGGTGACAATGTTATGGGTAACGATGGAGGGGTTGATGCCAGGCATATCACTGTAAGTCCAGGCAAAGGCCTTGCTATGGTCGGAGAGGAACTGGGTATAGTCAAGCTGCTCCTGAGCGTCTAAAGATTGGTCGATCTTTAAGACATGAGGAACATCAGAAGAAGGAAGGTTGATGTCAATGGTTGATTCATTTAACATAACCTGGGTCTCAGAAGGAAGGGAGCGCTGGATGAAAGAATCATCAGCGCCCATGTAGGAAAGAATGGCGTCATCGTCAACGCAGTGAACAGTGTGAATGGTTGCCGAATCATCTTCGATCATGGTGGGAAGAATGAGAGGGAGAGACTTGGATACCCCATTGAGCTGATAAGTCAAGGGGTCCAGGCGGATGGTGTTTATGGAAAAAAAAAACTAGGAGGAATGGAAACCACTGACTCCGTAGGTGAAGGTGGTGAAATAGGCGAATGTGGAGGAGATTGGTCGAGGATTGGTTCAGGATAAAGGTCTACAGGGTCTTGAGTGGGGTCGTGATATCCCAGACCATACCGTTTCTTGGCGTCGTCATCGTTGAGCGGTTGGATAGGCTGATGGGAGCCCTGCTCATAGCGTCCGAAACCAAAACCCTTCCATGCACACCTGTAAAGGTAAGTATGTGCAAAGGCGGGGTTGCCAAGAAACGAAAAATCTGATGTGAAAGGTTGGGGTGAAGAAAGAGGATTACCGTCAGTAGGAGCTTGATTAAGCCCTCCATAGATGAGGTTGGTGCGGAGGTGAGGGGGACCATAAGGTATGATCATCCCAATTCGATGGTCGTAGCTGGGGCTGTGATGAAGGCGTCCATACTCTTGCAGAGTTTGGAACATGTCTAAAGCCAGCAAGCGATACTCTCCCAATGAAAGTCTTTGGAAGACGTCTTCCATGGGGTCTGTGGTCGTCGCTTGAAGGGGAGGTGTAAGGGTGACCGCCTGTTGCGAACTGGTTGAAGCTTCTGCGGATGGAGGCGGTGCCGAGGTTGACGGCTTGATAGGAATGAGGACATCGTTTGGACGGTAGGTGGTATTGCATGTTTTGAAAGGTGAAGGGTCAGCGGGAATGGTGTGGACTTGTCCGTCATGCTCAAACTTCACACAACGGTGCAGGGTGGAGGGGACACAGGCCATGGCGCGGATCCAGGGTCGGCCCAGCAAGATGTTGTATTGGAACTCTCCTTCGATAATGTAGAAGAGCTCCGGGACTGTGCGTGGACCAACGCGGATATGAAGGATGACGGTGCCAATGGTCGTGGCAGTAGTGTCGTTGAAAGAGCGCAAGATCGCGTCAGTTTTGGAAACGCAATTCTTGGGAAGAGCCAACTGATCAAAGGCATGAGTGGAGATGATGTTGATGCTAGCGCCCCCGTCGATCATAACGTGTTTAATGCGTGTCCGATCGATGTAGGCAGTGATGAAGAGGGCGGCATCCTGATCTTCCGTGTTGGATGTAGGAATTTTAGAATCGCTGAATGTTATGGAGGCAACAGGGGCTAAGGAGTGGACAAGGGCAGCAAGTGGCTGGGGATCCTCAGGTTGGACCTCCGCTGCCTGTAGGGCTTGGATGAGGGCCTGACGATGTTGAGGTGAGGTTTGGACTAGATCGTAGAGGGACATCTTCACAGGCGTCTGGTGAAGCTGTTTCAACATGGAGTCGTGGATTGGTCCGGAAGAGGAAGAAGAAGAAGAAGAGGGTTGAGACGCGCCAAGGATAGAAATCTTAGGCTTAGGCGGTTGAGGTGGATTGACAAAAGGGTAGGTCCAAGGAATGGCGGCTTTTTCTTTCGCCTTATCCTTTTGTGACCTAGTGGTGATGTGAATGGCATTGATTTCAAAGATGGGAGGTGAAGATGATGAAGGGGTTGTAACCGGTTGATGAGATGTGGATGGGTTTGAAGAGGTTGAAGGGTTGTGAGAAGGAGTCGGGGGGCGGTCAAAAGTGTCCTCAAAGAGAAGAGTGTCTTTCTCTAGATAACGGCGAATGACAGCCTTGAGGGCATAGCAAGTTTCAGTGTCATGTCCTGGTGTACGATGATATAAACAAATCTTCGTGTCGTCGAACCAGGAAGGTTTAGACCCAAGAGGTTGAAAGGGCTTGATGGGTGGAAGAGTTATGCTAGAGGTTTGCAAAAGTCGTTGCAAGATCAACGAGTATGAGCCCACTAAAGGGTCCATGCTCATCGATGTATGCGATGTCGGTGACTTTTGCTTGGGCGAAATGGGAGGAGGTTTTCGTACCACCTTCTGGGTTGATGGTGCGATGACAGGCGGAGACGGTACACTCTTCATGAGAGGTATCGCCCTTTTGGGAGAGGGTAGGCTAGTGGTAGGTAAAGGAAGCAAAGGAGGCAACCGGTTTTGGTTAGAGGTTGAAGCGGGAAGGATTTTGGTTAAGGTTGAAGGATGCGGGCCCAAAATGGAGGGCAATGGTGACGGAGGAGGAGGCGTTCACCTCTGTGGTTTGGCAGTCTTTTGAGATTTGGGTTGAAGACTACTATTAGTTGAAGTTTGGGTTAAGTCCACCTTCACTTGTGGATGAGTGAGGTTGGAGACGGGGCGAACGCCAAGTGATTTGATAGGTTTAGGCGGAGTAGATGAGGGTTTTGGTTTTGATGAAGTTGATGAAGATGTAGACGGTTTGGAAATGGAGATTGGATTTTTGTTGATAGTCTTAGGAGGTTCCGTCATTGGTGGATTAGCGGTATGAGATGAGAGGGCCCGGGCTTGTTGAAGAGCTGTGAGACGGTCCCACAATCCCTGATGTTCCACTTTCCTAGAAGGGAGAAGTTTGAGTCTCTCCACTAGTCGGAAAAATGGCTGAGAAGATGCGGGATGAGGTTTAGGCTCTTGAGAAGATGCCAATGGTTGTGGGACTGAAGGTAAGACGGATGTAATAGTCTCGGGTCCAAAGCATGGTGAAGTTGTGACAGGTTCATGTTTGGTTGGAGATGAAGGAGAGAGAGGTTCTTCTCTGGGTGGAGAAGAAACTGGTGAATGAAGCTCCTCAAGCGGATAAAGGGCAGGGATGATAGTGCCCTCCACTTGTGGCCGAGGAGTAGGAAAGGTTGGGTCCTCCATGGGCAGTAAGAAGGAAGATGGTGAAACTGGCGGTGCTGGTAAGGTCGAGGCGTCCTCCAAAATGAGAGAAGTTGAGGGAGAGCTAGCCGGAGAAAGAGGTTCGTCCTCATGTGATGGACTGATGGACGAACTCACCTCTTGGGGTTGGTTAGAAATGAGGGGCAAGACCGTATTGACTGTCTGAATATTATGTTCATGGGTATTGTCAGTCAAGGTCTGGACGTTGTTTTGGGTTGGTGGATGATTAGGGAATGGTTGTTTGAAGATATCGATACCCTGATTAGGAGGGGCGTTAGGATTGTCGAGGATGAGGTCACCCTTTTCCAACATGTCTTGAACTATGTTTTTAAGGGTTTTACAGTTGCCCGTGTCAGACCTTTAACACGGTGGTAGTGGCAGAAGTCATTCTCCCTATACCACGCAGGGATGGCGCGTGAGGGATCAAATTGTGGTGGAGGTCGGATCTGAGGAAGATTGATGGCCCCTTGTTTGACGAGTTTTTCCAGCACAGACGCATATGATTCTCCAAGTGGAGTAAACTGTCGCTGTATGTATCTCTGCTGAAATTGACGAGTGGCGCTCATGGACGTGGATGGTTCAGATTGATTAGTTGAAGGCGAAGAAGAGGAAGATCTAACAACCACAACATTTGCTGAAGCTTTAGATTTAGGATTGGACGAGGAGGGCTTAGAAGAAGGGTCATTGGTTTTGGAGTTGGGATTCTTACTCCGCAACTTGACTTTATTCTCCTCAACGGCACGTAACTCAAGTTTACGAGCCATCGTGAAGGCTTCGTCAAAAGTGCGGAAGGTTTGAACCCTCAAGGTAGAAGAAATATGTTTAGCACAGGCTTGAGAGAAAAGTTCAATAAGCTCAGGCTGAGGTAAAGAAAATGAAAGTTGATTGATAAGGCTCCTCCACCGAGCGACGAAATCAGCAATAGATTCATCCTCGAACTGGCGAATATAATAGAGGTCTGTGATAGAGACCTTCTTGGTGATATTGATGGAGAAATGATCGAGGAAGAGCTGGGCCAGCTGAGTGAACGTGAGGATGGAATAGCTAGGAAGAGAGCTGTACCAGTCAAGTGCAGCACCCGAGAGAGACATGGGAAACGTGCGTAAGAGCAACGCATCGTCGTGGGCGATAAGGTAACAGGCATGTCTGAATGCCCATAAATGTTGTTGTGGGTCTTCCTTACTCTGGAAACAAGAAAACTTAGGAAGTTCCCACTGGCTAGGATATGGTCTGATGGGGACAGAAGGATGGATGGGCTCGTTACAGATTTGTTCGTACGAGAGAGTGTTGCGTGAGCCGGTAATGGAGGTCTCTAGGTTGGACATTTTATCCATCAGCATCTTGATAATATCTACTGACGGATTGACGGGTGGAGCACCTCTTAGATTGTGAGGCACTTGAAAGAGGCTGGAAGAGGTGTACGACGTAGTCGGTTGTACCAATAAGGGCACAACGTACGGATGACTAGTCGTAGGGACGGAAGAAGTGACTAAGGATGATTGGATGGAAGGCATGGCTAGGTTTGATGTTGTCATGGGAGGTTGGTTAGGGGTAACATGGGCTAACGGATGGGTAGCCACCCTAGTGTTGATAGGAGTAAGAGTGGGCGGAATAGAGACGACCAGGTTTTGAAAGGGGGTAGAAAGTGGTTGAGTGGACTGAGATTGATTGGGGGCCGAAACCCCGGTGAAAGTGGGCCCAACGACGGAAGGAGAGGCCACACTTGGATGGTTGGTGAAAGGTTGGTCAGTGGTTGAGGCAACAGCCTGGGTGTCTAAGGGTTGGACTACGGACGTTGTTGATACGACCGCAGTTGCGAGGAGAGAAGTCGGCATTCCATAAATTGGATTGCCAAAGGGGTCTCGCGTTTGGCTATTCGCGAGATAGTGTTGCAGGGCTTTGGTGTTGAGGTCCAAGAATCGTGCGAAGTCTTGGTCCCCTTCTGGAATAATAGGTGTTTGGGACGGAGATGGTCTGGTAGGAGTTCTTTCGGTTTCCGAGTTGAACTCCATTGTAGGGTTGGTTGTAGGCAGGGTAGATGGAAGAGGATGATGCCTCGCGTGATCAACTAGAGCCTTGGCTTGGCTACGAGTCAGAACCATTCAAGACAAGGAAGAACGTCCTCACAAGCTCAAACAAGCATATAAGAACCAAAAAGATGAAGACACAAACAGATCCTAGAACCCTAGAAGTAAATTATTAGGATTATAGTGGCTTATGCCTTAGAATGTGTGTGTAGAGGAAGATTGGCTGAAAAATGGGTCCTAGAAGAAGCAGTCTATGGATGGTTTCGGGTTTTGTTATGGTGCTCAAGAAATCTGTGTTAGCTTCTGTACAGGCCTGGTGCTAAGGAGCAAGCTCCCCTCACTTCACGATTCCAGTGGTTAGCTGGTTTCGCTTAGCCAAAATATACTTCCACTAGAGTTTATCCTCCGCCAGAGAACGGAGTGGGCTTCCCTCTTGGTGATGAAATCCAAGTAGGGTCACCGGGACGGGTAAGGTATCCGCTGGGTGATGAAATCCCAGTCGGGCCTTGTCTCAGGTAAGTTTTATGTTTGTTTTGTGCAGGTGGTTTGGTCGTGTAACATCAAGTGATCTAGATTAATTCAATATGCGGTTTAATTACTATGTGTGGTCTAAAAGATGCAGGCAAACAAAAATGAATGCAAAGTGTTTTAATGTCCAAGTCGAAATGTTTGTTCGTATGAAGACGAATGGAGAAAGAGTCGAAGAATATGAGTTTTAGCTAGTCTAGAAATGCAAGAAAGAAAGAAGTGTTCGTTTTAGTTCTGCTTATGATGTTGTTTAAGAAGAGACGAAAAGGAGGCGAAAAGGAAGAAACCTAGTGCACCTAAATGAACGGAAGAAAGAAAGAACCCAAGGAGGACCTAGGGTCCCACCGGGCGTGCCAGAATGTTTCTAATGCAAAATTGCTTTCTACATTCAAAGAAGAAATAAGAAACTGAAAGATGGTTAAGGCTAGAAGTACCTGATATAGTCGTGCGCACCGAAATCAGACGTTGAAAGATTCTCCTCTTTTGCTGTGGAGGAATGACACCTGCGAAGAAAAGGCTAAACACGAAAAAAACGTTAATAAGAGATATGGTGGGCTGTCAGGCGAACGCCCGATCCCGGAAGTACGAAGACTCCCTAGAAGGATGTCAACCCACTGATAAAAAAAAGCATAATATTGGACGAAAGTAGATGATAATGATAGAAATAAATGACAGAAAATAAAAGGCGTACCTGATATGCGGCACTGTTCTGCACAGTCGCCGGCGTCGGTCTCTGTGGTGCCGGCGTCGGTTAAGGAAGGTGCCGACGTCGGTTAATGTGCCGTCGTCGGTCGGGGCAGTGACCGGCGTCGGTAGGGGCAGGTTCTGGGAAAAGGTTCGGGACAGGTTCTGAGAGAGTCGGGACAGGTTCAGGGAGAGTTTGGGGGGTTTGAACAGAGTCGGGATAGGTTTGAACAGTCGGGACAGGGTCTGATATGGTCAGGGTAGGGTTTGATAAGGACAGGGACGAGGTTTAGACAGAGTCGAGACAGGTTTTGATAAGGACAGGGACGAGGTTTAGACAGAGTCGAAATAGAGGCCGGGGGTTTGAGGACAGAGGCAGGGATAACAGAACATAAATAATAACTAAGAAAAGAAAATGAAAATAAACAGAATAAAGACTTACCTGGTAGAAGACCCGATGAAAGCCATGGTGTGCAGATTAGTTGATGTCGTAGTGTCGATGATTGCTCGGAGTTCGCAGGTTCATGGAGGAATTCGCAGGTTGGTTGCTCAGCGTTCGGTTGATCAGCGTTCAGGGATCCGGTTCGAATGGCTGGCGGAGGTTGATGAAGGCGGAGGACGGGGACGGTTCCAGAAACGGTTCGTCAACCATTTCGGGAAACCGAATGCTAACTGATAACGGACAAGGGGAAGGTGACCGACGTCGGTAGGATTGCCGACGTCGGCCGATAGGTGACCGACGTCGGCGACATCGGTCGGGTAAAGACCGACGTCGGCAGATGCATAATGGGGATAGAGTCTACCTTTTGCTCTGTGCTCCTCTTTACATGCTGCCAGGGTCAATGCTGGTGAAACAAGTGATCGGCAAGGGTTCAATAGGCGAAGAAGAAAGAAGACGAGGAATGACCAGGGGAGTCGACACGATTTCGGTGTCTACATTGCCATGTGAATTTTAATACCAATGCATTTGAGAAGAGTGTTAAATATTTTATACCCCAATCACCATCTGACTTGGGTTGTGAAATAATGCTCCATTTTATCAAGGGAATGTTGTTGTGGTCCTTGTTGCCAGTCCATAAAAAATGTAAGCACATTTTCCCAATGTTGTTTGTGATCATACATGGAAGGAGTACCAGAGAAATCTAGTAAACTAAAATGGCCTCAAGTACACCTTTAATCAAAGTCAATCTCTTAGCTAAGGAAATCCATCTATTACACTAAAGGAAAATGTACCTCTTTATTTCATCAATGAGGTAGTACCAATCCTTTATACGGTAGTCATTTATCCTAAGGTAGAAACATAGATATTTTATGCCCTCATCATCAAGATGTATGTTGTATGGAAACATTTTATGAATAAGGATTCTAGTTGTAAGGGCAATGTTGAAGAAGTAGATAACAAATATTTGCATATTAATCTTCATCCCTATGGCTGATGTGAAGAGTTTTAGAATATAGTCCAAACACTTTTCTTCATGTAATGTACCATTTCTAAAGATGAGGATGCCATCAAAAAATAGTGTGTGAGTAAGATATGTATTCATAGAAATTTTTACCCCTAGAATGCAACCAAAAAATATTTCATGTGATATGTGACATCTCAAAGCCTCAGTAATGATGATGATAAGGAAGAGGAGGGGACAGGGGGCAACACTGACATAAACCCTGATAAGGGGTGAAAAAATGTGATGCAAAGTCATTAATCCAAACAACATATGAAAGGGATTTGTAGTAGTCATCAATCCAATTGATAAAGGGTGGAGAAAAACCAACCTAAGTGAGAATAAGTCTAAGATATAACTAGTTTACCCTATCAAAATACTTGGAGAGGTAAATTTTGAGGATGAAAGTAAAGAGGGTTTTGGTTTTGATAGTATGTAAGGCTTCTTGGGTAGTGCCAATAACATCATGGATGAGTCAGTTATTAAGAAAACCAAACTACTCAAGAGAGATGTGAGTAGATAAAATGGGTTTAATGTGAGTAGGTATGATCTTGTAGGTATAATTGCAAAAAGAGATGCATTGATAATGGTCAAAGCTAGACTGGTTATCATGTTTAGGGATATTTTAAATAAAAGTGGAAGAGAAAGGCGAGTGGATCCTACCAATGGTATGAGATTCCTCCATGGTACAAAGTAAATCATTAGGAATGTGATCCCAAAAATTGATGTAGAACTTGACTGTCCATCTGTTTGGGCCAAGAGCCTTCCCTAGCTAAAAGGTGTGTATTATCTTTTGTAGCTCATCCAGTGTGATGGGGAAAAATAGGTCTTTATTCTATTACTCATTAACCCATCCTTCAAAAAAAGTGGCCAGTACCATGATATCCTAAATATTTTCCTTTATAGGCTCTGTATAAATGGATTGATAATGTTGTATAGCTGCCTAAGAAATGGTACCAAAGTTTGAATAAATAATTCCATTATTATCCTAAATGTTCCAAATTATGTTTTTTCCCCTTCTAACTAAAGCTTGTCAATGGAAGAATTTGGTATTTTCATTCCCTTTGACCAACTAGTTGGTTTTACTCTTCATCCTCCACTTTGCTTCTTACCAGGCTAGTAATCTAGCTTTAACTTTTTCCAAATCATCCAATTCTTAAAGTGTATCTTCCTTGAAGTGTAAAACATGGAGAGTGTCAAGACAAGTTTTAAATTTTTATTTCCTCCTCAAAGAGTTCTCTGTCACTCTCAAAGAATTTGTGTTTTATCCATGTCTTTGATACTAATTTAACTTTAATGAGATCCTCTGTAGGTAGAACATGGTTGGTTCACCCATATTTGGTGTGTACACTTCTCAAATACCCTTAACAAGTAAATTTAACTCCTCATATAAAATCTAGTGTGGATTTAATTTGAATGGGGTGGGTGGTTGAGTGTAACCCAAAGTTAGCTCCAATAAAATGGCATTATGGTCAGATGCATGAATCTTTAAAGTAGTGGAATTAAAAGCATTGATCCAGAGGATGAGTTATTATTTGAGTAGAAATTGGTCCAATATTTTTTATATGCCCTATTACCTAGATCTATGATTAGCCCAAGTAGGTTCCAAAAGTGTGGGAACAGGTCTACTAGGTTGTTTTTTCCTTGTAGTTTAGGAAAAAGTTAGCCATAATATTTGGTGTAGCAATAGCACCCCAGACTATAGATAGATGTGTATTGAAGTTTAAATCTCCTCCTAGGATGAGATGTGGTAAATGTAAAATACCTATGTTCTCTAGATCTACCCAGAAAACCTTTTGATTATGTGATGGTTCATACACATTGAGAATATCTACTTCCATGTTTAGTTCTTTTAAGAAAAATGTACCAAGTAGAAAGTTTGAATCTATTTTGGTAGTATGCATATCCATGGAATAATTATAGATAATAGCTAGACCACCAAATTTTCCACTTGAGCTAGTAGTCAAGAAGGACCAATCAAGAAAACATTTTTTTAGGTGTCTTTTTGCTTCCAAATCTGAGAGCATAGTTTCCTGAAGTAAAAATACACATGGATTTTGTCTATAGATAAGCCTCTTTAGGGATGATTTATTTGAGACCATCCCAATAAATTTGATGTTGAGTGATGTAATGATCATAATATCACCTGATCATGGGCTACTTTACTAATGGCCTCTTAAATAGTGAGTCATTTAACAACAAGAATGTCACATTCAACATCTTGTTATGCCTAAGATAAATTAGTTGGCCTATATTTATTAGTAAATGGTGTGGGACATGTGGATCCTTTCAATCCTACAGTCTATATGAGAGAAAGAGTTCACTATATATGCATTCGTGTCTGAGATCTGGTCATATAAATTTTACTAGAAGTTAAAGTAGTAGATGTAGAATTTGTGTAAGGGGGACATGGCACACAATGGTTCCCTATCTCATATATAGTGTGTCTATCCTATAATTAAAAAAAATATCTTCTTTACCCCTTTAAATGGTGAGTATGATCCAATTTCCCCATCTCTAATTAGTTGGCATTAAAAGATAGGGTGTTATCTTCATGTTGTGCCCCCCTCAAAATGCCAAAATCCTATACCATCTGGGGTTGGTTCATGGGGCCATGGTTTGTTTCCTTTTTAATGGTATTAAATAGAAGATTCAAAGGATGAGATTTGGTTATTTCATTACCTGGTATATGTGGTAGATTGGTATCCTATGTGTGCTTAGGAACATCACCCTGTTCATTGCTATGACATTTAGAAGTGTATCCCATGACATTTGTGTCCACCTCATGTATATTAACATGGTTCACCCAACATTAATCTACATATAACTCCCCTTTGACTGTAGTAGTTCCTCTACTTAGGTGAATCAATTTTGCATCATCAACTATGATTGGAGTAGTTTTACCAAACAACTTTTGGCTAACTAATGTAGTATGTTTCTTGTTGCCAAGCATGTGGATTTGAGATATTTGTTGGGTGAATATTTTGTCACTAACTAAATAATGAGAAAAATAGGTCTCTTCAACCACAACATAGGGAGATTGATCAGCCAAATGTGCAGGTTTGCCACATCAAAGGTGGACAAATCTCTCCTCTCATCAAGGGGAGGTTCCCTATGCTGTGGTTGAAGAGACCTATTTTGTTCATCAGTTAGCTAGTGACAAAATATTCACCCAATAGTTTTTGGTGACTCCACTAGGGATCAAACATGTAGGTCAAAGCCTCAAGATTCAAGTTGAAGTAGGGCCAATTATTTTCCATTTTTAATTCTACAATCTGGCAACTCCACACTATACTAGAAGCCAGAGGGCCCAAGGTGTTGTTGACCCTATTTTTGAGTTGGTGCAGTAAGACAATTTCAATTTTTTCCCTCCCCAACTTCAAGTTCAATGATCCCAGAGTGTTCCTCCTACCCATACCAAGTCACCAACACAAGGTAGAGCTTAATTTTTCTGCTATTAGCAGAGCTTTGCCTATACATACTCCACCCAGATTTATTATCCCCTTTTCCATAATCAAATCATGGCAGTTTAAGGCCCTTGGGGTAACTCTTTTGGCCCACTCAATTTAACCCCACCTCTACATGAGCTTCCACGTAGCTCAAAGAAGAATTTCCCCAAATTCTTTGGTGATGGGAGAGTTCATCTTGTTGAACACATTTTAGCCTTTAGCATACCCTGTGGCATAATATGTGTGGAATATGAAGACATATCAATCAGGTTGTTTATAGAAACAATACAAGGCACTGCTGCAGACTGGTTCTACCATCTATAGGCTTAGTCAGTGACTAATTGGGACAATCTCAAAGCTAAACTTGAAGCCAAGTTTAAGCCTATAGAATATGCACATGCCTTACTGGCCTAGCTCACACAGATGAAGAAGGAACCTCATGAACCTATGAGGGACATCATTGCCAAGTTTGACAAGTTGAGGAACCAAATTCCTACCATTGCTCAACCAACACCTGAGAACCTTAAATGCTTCTTCATCAACTCACAACTACCTGAAGTGAGTTTTTTGTTGAGACGTGCTGGCCACATAGACCTTGTTGCTACTCAGAATTTGGCCACTAAGGTGGAGGATGACCTTATCTTGGTAGGAAAGATAAGGAGAGATCCTAACAGAGGTAAATCCTCTTCATATTTTGAATATCCATTTACAGGCACCACTGATCTAATGGTGCAAAAGCTAGAAAATGAGTTGCTTGCTCTTAGAAAGCAAATGGCACAAGGGATGTCATCTTCCCCTTCATATAGAGATGTACCAAAGAGGACATTCTCCAATTAGTCATACCAAGGCAATGCTACCAGGAATCAAGGGTAAACAAATCATCTTCCTCCCCCACAAGGGAAATTTGCCATTGAAGCACCTCCAACCAATTCAGTAGTTGGATATCTTGAAACAGAATCATATTTCTCCTTCTAGCCTGAGTTAAACCCAAAATATGACACTAATATTTTCATAGAGGGAGAAGAAGAATTAGCTAGTGACTCCAACATTGGCTTCCTGAATTACCAGGATGAACCTAGAAGTGAAGGTAAAGTAGCTGAGGGATCATACGCTATGTTCACCCAATCTAAGAATCAGTCAACCTAGCAAGCTGATAAAGAAAAAATAGAGGAGCGACCTCAACTAACAATTTCAATTGCTAAGCGGGGAACCACTCTACCTTTCTAGCCAAAGGACCTAGTGATTACAAGAAAGGTAAGTACATCAAACATCCCTACACCTTCTACTTCAAATTCAAAAACTAGTCCTTCCCCTCCCAAAAACCAAAAGGATGAACTCCCATCCTCTGTTTCTAGTTCATTTTAGACATTTGACATAATTGACCATATAAAGAAAACCAAAATTCAAATGTCTAAATTTGAATTCTTGCAATCCAACCCTGAACAGTTGGATATATTAGTGGAATGTGTAAAGAATAAAACCATCCCTGCAGAACTAGTTAATCCAAAGGTGACTCCCACATCCACCCAGAATAACCTTGTCATTATTCCTCTTGTTGCTCTCAAAAGGACTAAACTATTTTATGTTTCCCTACTGATAAATGGACACCAATTGAATAATTACATCATAGATTCTAGTGCATCTAACAATGTCATGCTTGCTAAAGTGGCATAATCCCTTGGTCTCATACTAATGAAAAATTTTGGGAGATGTTTCTCCATGGAGAACAAACAAGTGCCACTGTTGGGACAAATCAAGGATGCCCAATTTGCATTTGCAACATTCCCAGACAAGATAATCAAGATGACTGTCCTGGTGGCTGACGTCCTAGCATCATACGACATCCTTTTTGGACAATTTTTTTGCAAAGATGTTGGTGGTGAATTAAGCATGGACCTATCTGAGGTAGGGATCCTAGTCAAAGGCATTATGCAGAGATTGCTCCCTAAGAAAGAAGCAAAATACATGGTCACTCAAACATCAGCACCTAAAACTCAAATTTTGTTTGAGTCTTCAGGCATGGGTAATTACTTTTTATCCATGGAGGAAGTCCATGAGGCATTTGATAGAATTCCCAAATTTGTCAACCTAAAAATTGGTTTAGATGGAATAAAAGAAGGATTAATGGAGCATAGTGCAAGTGTAAAAGAATCTCCCCCTCAAAATGAAGAAGAATCTAAAGAAAAATTAGTTTCTGATGAGGTATGGATTCTAGAATTCAATGGTAACTACTCCTTTACCAGTTTAGGAGTTGGGATTGTGTTGATATCTCCTCAAGGAGATATTTTTATTTTTTCATACAAGTTGTAGTTTAGCAACACCAAAAACATAGCTGAGTATGAATCTCTATTGATTGGATTGAAGGCTACTCAAGACAAAGGCATCAAACTCCTTCATGCCAAAGGAGATTCTAAAATGATGGTTTTTCTGGTAAGGAACTTATATCAAACTAAAAATGAGAGATTGTGCCACTACCAAAATCTAGTCTGGGATCAAATTGAAAGCTTTGATGCTTTTAACATCTTTGCCATACCCAAGAAATTTAATGACCGAGTTGATGCACTGGCTATTTCAGCAACTCTCTTAGTTCTTCACCCTGATTTTAAGGGAGACATGTACACTATTGAACTGGTCTTACAACCAAGTGTGCCTGACAATGCTAATCATTAGCAAGTGTTCAATGGTGACAACCAAATGATTTCCTTCTTGGAGTAAAAGATAGCTTTGAATAGCTTCATTTCAAAGGCAGTGAGCCTTAGAAGCTTGAACTAGCCCCTAAATCAAGTGTAGACATAAGTGAAGAATTCCTGCAACTTAAAGGAAATAAAATCCCAAAAGGCCTGGTTGCCCTTGAGAAGCTATTTGATAAACATGATAGGTTCATCAAATATCAACAAATGGATTCAAGCTCCTCCTAGGAGTTTGATCAAATAAATCTAAGTACCAAAGAAAATCCCAAGATAGTGAACATTGGGAAGTGCTATACTCAGGAAGAGAAGTTCAAGTTCACTACTCTGCTTCACCAGTACATAGATGTTTTGGCATACTCCTATGATGATCTAAAGTCACTCAGGCCTATATCAATTCACCATGAGATTCCTCTCAAGAGTGATTCGGTACCTCACAAGCAAAAATCTAGGTAGTATAATTCAAAGATATCATGTACTATTCTATCTGAAATACATAAAATGCTGAATGCTAGAATAATTTTCCCAATCCATCATTCCACATGGATTGCCAACATAGTACCTATGAGGAAGAAGAATGGTGAAATTCACCTATATGTGGACTTCATAAATTTAAATCAATCATCCTTAAAGGATAACTATCTTCTACCCATCATGAATCAAGTCCTTCAGACAGTGACTAGTTTAGAGATGTTATCAATGCTAGATGGCTTCTCAAGATATAATCAAGTTGAAGTTGGTGAAGCAGACCAACACAAAACTGCCTTCACCACACCTTTGGGCACCTTCGCATATCAAAGAATGCCATTTGGCTTAATAAATGTTGGTGCCACTTTCTAGAGAGTAATGGACCTTGCTTTCAAAGATGAAATGGGCAAGTTCATTATGGTATATCTTGATGACTTGACTATCTTTTCCAAGTATTGCCCTGATCATGTGTGTCATTTTCAACAAGTACTGGAACACTGCCACTAGAATGGCATTTCTCTAAATCCCAAAAAGTCTATTTTTAGAGTAATAGAAGGGAAACTTCTTGGACACATTATTTCTTGAGAAGGCATAAAGATTTACTCAGACAGAGTCAAGCCCATCCAGGAGCTTACCTTGCCCACAAGTAAGATTGCAGTTCACTCTTTCTTCAAAAAAGTGAATTTTTTATGAAGGTTCATCCATGAGTTCACAAAGAAGAATTTCCATATCATAAATATGATGAAGGAAAAGACCACTTTCATCTAGAAATAATACTAAGGATTTCACAATGTATAGTTATGCTTCTGAGCACACACTTTCATCAATTTTGGTTCAACAGAACCAAGAAGGTGTGGAATCTCCCATTTATTTCATGAGTTGTCCTCTCAAAGCTCATGAGCTGAAGTACTCAAACATGGAGAAGCATGCTTATACAGTGGTAAAGGCAGTAAAACATTTCTATTTTTACATCCTAAATTCACACACTACTGCCCTGGTTCCTAACACCACAGTCAAATCCATATTAACTCAGTAGGATAACAGAAAGAAACTGGATGAAGTAACGTCTAACATTTGTGCAGCAGCTATCAATATAGGTAAACGAGCCAATGAGGAGACCAAAGCACTAGAGGGTCCCAGCAAAAG
Source organism: Torreya grandis (assembly GCA_037957365.1). Taxonomy (NCBI): domain Eukaryota; kingdom Viridiplantae; phylum Streptophyta; class Pinopsida; order Cupressales; family Taxaceae; genus Torreya; species Torreya grandis. The sequence continues at coordinate 997,613 of JARHVA010006080.1, read as the reverse complement.
GACAAGGCAAAGTTCCAGAAAGAAAGATACACAAAAAGGAGCTTTGCTGGAGGCTACCACACAGGAAATTGCTTTGAAAGAAAAAGAAGCCATGAACTTGATTCTGGAACTGGATGAATAATCTGGTCCTTCTTGGTGGTAAAGAAACTGGTACAATTTTTTGTTTTTCACTTGTTAGCTTTTGTTTGTTGTTTCTCCAGACTTCTGTATCTGGGTTTTGATCAGATGTATCTCTGGTGGTTTCAGGACCATTCAAAACCTGATTTTGCTACTTCTCTGTAGTGTTTTTTAGGTGTTGCCTATGGGCGTTGTTGTTTTTTATGTTTTTTGCTCTTTGTTAAAGGGTTTCAGGGCCCCTTCAAAACCTGATTTTACCTCTAATCTAAAACTCAGTAGGAGTTTGGAATGAAAAGAGGTAATTAGATTACTAATATCCAAGAGTTTGATCTAGTCATCAAACCAAAGAAGTTGGTGTGGGGAAGGGGCCTGTGCCAATTGATTGTTGACAACAGACCAAAATAAATAGAGCATGAAGAAGAAGAAATTAAAGACATGCTAAGATTCCTCTTTGTCTCCATCATGAATGAGTGGTATTCAAGTATTGCTCATTTCCTTACTTATGGTGAGTGTTCTATTCACCCATCTCATAAAAAAAGGAGGACTATCAAGTTAAAAGCTACCAATTTTATCCTGTGGGACAACGGCCTGTATAAGAGGAACCTTGATGGAGTGTTCCTTTGCTGTGTGGATAAAGAGCAGTAGAACCAACTTTTAAAGTCCTTCCATAATCTGGCCTATGGAGGACATTTTTCTGCTCTCGTAACTACCCATAAGATTTTGTGAGCCAGGTATTACTAGCCTACTCTATTTCAAGATGCATATAAATGGGTACGAAGATGTGAAATATGCCAACAGTTCATTGGAAGACCCAAATTAGTTGCTCTACCTCTTAAACTAGTTGTAATAAAAGAGCCATTTTAGCAATGGGGAATCAATTTCATTGGTGTTGTAAATCCATCTTCAAGTGCTGGACATCATTATGTCCTCATAGCCATAGATTACTTCACCAAGTGGGTGTAAGCTATTCCAACCAAGCATGCTACTTCAAAAGTAGTGTGCAATTTCCTTAAGGAGAACATCATTTCCAAGTTTGGGGTCCCAACCAAGATTGTCATTGATAACACAACTTGTTTCTCTTCCCAAGAGATTACTCAGTTCTATTTTTACTATGGGATTACCCTCTCCCACTCTTTTGATTATTTTCCACAAGGGAATGGCCAAGCTGAATCCAATAACAAGAACCTGGTGACTATCATCAAGAAGCTGGTAGATGAAAACCAATGAACATGGCATAAAGCATTGGTTGATGCTTTATGGGCAGACATAATTACACCTAAGAGGGAAATTGGTATGTCACATTTCCAACTTCTTTATGGTCTCAATGCTAAGATACCAATCACCCTGGAATTGCCAGCATTGAAATTGGCTAAGGTAGTCAAAGATCATACATGTGAAAGTTCCATCGATAAGAGGATCATGTGCTTGATTGAGCTGGATGAGCAGTGAACTATGGTGGTGGACTGAATTGCTGCACATCAAAGTCTGGTGAAGAATCTCTTTGACTAGAAAGCAAAAAACTATTATTTTTAGATTAGAGATCAAGTCCTATTGTGGGACAAGAGAAGAGAACCAAAAGGAATGCATGGGAAATTTAATTCCCTTTGGAGAGGCGTGTTTACTATCCATCAGCTCAATGGTGAAAATAGTTTCCTATTGAAGTATCAAGATGGCATGCCCTTTTCTTTGCCTCACAATGGTATCATCTAAAGCACTTCAATTCTTAAAGTATCAGATAAGATCATCTGTACATATGTATATTTGTATAGTCTTTAATTCTATTTTATGCTTTTTATTTTCATTTTTGGCACCTTTCTTTTTTTTGTATCATGACTCTGTAGCCAAATGGCATACTTAAAGTCACTAGAGATTTTGGTTTCTACTCCCCTCAGCTGTTCCAAGTTTTCAACTGAAGGAAGTTCTCCAACTGGAGCTAGCTGTTGTTCCCAAAATCTATCACTCATTTTGTGGACAACATATGAACTATTTTGGTTTTACAAGACCAAAATTATCTCTTCCCTTCTTAAAAAATTGTTCTAAGAATTAAAATTCTTCATTATTCAATCTTTTTTTAGTTGAGGGACTAACAGGTTCAATGACTTTAACAGATGAGCTCTCTCAAAGGAACAACTTTCCAACACTTTGGCAATTTCAAGATTGGTTCAACACCTTGGTTCAACCAAAAATTTTCATTGGCAAGATTCAAACAAAGGATTAAACCATTGAACCATTAAATGCCACTTCCAAAAGGTTCAAAGCTTCAATGGGTTCAAAGGTTCAATGACGTCGGCAAGATTAAAGAGTTAAGCGCTTCAGCAAAAGTTCAAAGTTTAACCACTTTGACAAGTTCAACGGCTTCAAAAGACTTAGCGAAAAGAAGGAAGATTAAACCATTAAACCATTGAACCTTGAACCAAAAAAGGTTCAAAGGTTCAATGCGATTGGTTTAAGGATATTAGTTCAAGTGGTCAATTAAATGAGCGGAACAAAAGATTGAACCGTTGAGCTGTTGAACCATTGTTGGTTCAATCGGTCAATTTAATTGGTCAATTCAAAGGAGTCCCCCAAAGCTAAAAGGGCAAGTGCCCTTGTGGAGGGCAGTGAACAAAGGGTAGGTGCCCTTGAAAAGGGTAGGGAACATTTGCTCAAAGATCAAAGAGAAGGCCGAAAGGGTAAGGAATTTCTTTAGACTTTTTGTTTGAAGAAATTACCAAGTAAAGGAACCAAAAGAATTCCTTTGGTAAGATTTTTCGTGGAAGAATTTTACAAAGGCAAATCTTTTGGACAAAATGTCTAAATAAATTCCTTTAGACATTTTACCTGAAGGAATTGTCAAAAGCCTGGCAGAAAAATGGCTAAGGTAAGGGAAGATATCCTTTGGACAAAATGTCTGAAGGAATTCCTTTGGACATTTTGTCTGAAGGAATTGAAGAAGCAGACTGTTTGAAGGACCTTGAAAGACCCTAAAGGGTAGGTACCCTTGCGGGGGGCTCTCGGCACCCAAAAAATGGACCTTTCTAAAAGACCCGAAGGGACACCTTCCCTTTAAGGCGTTCCAAAGACATAAAGCTGAAGGAATTTCAAGGCTTCAAAAGACTTAGCCAAAATAAAGGATTCTAAGAAAGACATTGAACCGTTGAACCTTGAACCAAAAAGGTTCAAAGGTTCAAAGAAAGATCCAAGCAAAGGAAGGAATTGGAAGATTCTAGAGACCAGTTTAAAGAGATGGTTTAATCGAAGAGCAGGGAAGCGATTGAACCAGTGAAGCAATGGAACCAAGGAACTGATAAAGACTGATTGAACTATTAAACTATTGAACCAATGAAATTTCAAAGGTTCAAAGGTTCATGGTTCAATATGGTTCAAACAACCAAAAACCATTGATGTCCCCACAAACATCAAATTTAAGGTAATGGAATATCTATTAATTTTCAAATATAGCACGGAACTTGAAGGATAAACCAAGCGACCAGCTAAAAAAGATAACTCAAGAGCTCTAATTATAGCATGAAAGAAGAGAAGGCTACAAAAGATATTAAAATATCTATGAGAGAGTTATTTTTAGTAGGTGAAACAATCCACCAAGTAGTCATCTAAGCACATAAATCAAGGATGCAACATATTTTTCTTCCATGAAATAAAGGCAAAGTAGACAGTAGCACAAATAATAAGGAAAGGACTAGGTGACCTATACTTTGGAGGAGACATATGAGATGAATTGGCATGCCACAGTTAAGGCTGATACACTATTCCAAGCATGGCCCCTTGACAGAACTGAAAATGCATTCAAGGCATTGAATACAACATGGGCCATTCCATGCAACAAAGTGCCAAGCCTTTCTTGGCTATTATATATTGTAATCTATTGTTTGGTGTAAAAGAGATCTCTCTGATATAGAAGAAAAAACTCTGCCGAAATTGAAAGGTGATTACTGAGACTTTGAGCTTAGATTGTTTATCATATTTCTTTATTTGAATGAGAAAGCAGGTTACTTTTAGACTTTGTGTTGTTATATCTTGTGTCATTTAGGAGATTGTTCTTATGTCTATTTATTGAATACGTTCTTGTCCATTTTAATGAAATAAGCATAACTAGTGGAAGTAATCAGGAAGGTGTCTTGAAGCCAACTGTGGAGAGACTTTGTGCTGCCACAATTGTCTTTAGTGTGTGTTTTCTATTTATTCCTATGTAAAGGATCTTGGGATGACTTTTTGCCCTCATTATCCTTTGTATTTCACTCTTGGGTAGTCAAGGTGGAGACTTAGTGCTACATCTCAGTCTATTGGTTACTATGCCCCCTATTACCAGTTACTTGTTACATGCCAGAAAGAACTCTAGCTGTTTGCTGTAAGACTACTTTTGAAAGAAGAGAAGTACCTTCAGTGTTTCCACCTAGATTTCTCATTTGTTTGTGAACATCATCTTTGAAAAAAGAGAGATAGATGGTGTTGTCCTATCCCTGAGTGTTATTTTTTGCATATATATATAGTATATAGCTCCTCATATTTATAGGAAACCTCCCCTTAATGAGAGGAGATATTTGTCCACCTTTGATGTGGTAAAACTGCACATTTGGCTGACCAATCTCCTTATGCTGTGGTTGAGGAGACCTATTTTACTCATCAGTTAGCTGGTGACAAAATATTCACCCAACAATTTCCATGAAGTTAACATTAGGTGCATCTGAAGGGAACATTTTTGTAGTCCAATGTTTGATGGATGATTAATCCCCCTGTATTGATATCAATGGCATCAGGTAGGTCATGTGTAATAGCCATATCCACACATATAATAACAATGATAGTTTTTTTTTGGTTGACTATGTCTGGATCTAATTTGATGAATGACCCAAGTGAATCACCAATGATCCTAAAGATCTAGTCATTCTAAAGCTTGAGTGGGAGACCTAAGAATTTTACCTAGAGTGTAATATGGCATAATTTATCATGGTTTAGATCAAATCCTACATTCTATCTAAAGGTGGTGAGGGTAGCCCTAATCCAAAACTAGGGGCTTCCATTTTCAATCTTTTGCTTGTCCTCTGTAGTGTGAAAAATAAAGGTGATGTAACATCTAGCTCCTCTATTAACCAAGGGAAGATTTTTTAGTGTGGTCACCTAGGTGTGCTAAACCCATTAGAGTAGATCATGATATTTTACCAAACACCCATGGAAACATCCAATAAGTGCTTGTTCTATGTAGAAAATGACCTTATCTGTGAAGAGTCTTGGGTTGATGTCCACCTATAAATGATTTATAGAGAGTTTTACACATTTTGGTTGCCTTCATTTGATCTATTTCTTGGTCTATGGGTATGAAATGGGTGCATGTGGATAGATCATTTGATCCTAAAACCCATTTGTGTGTATAGGTTTCAACTTGTCCTCTGATCTAATGGATGATGTATTAGTGTGTAGAATCAGATCAAATCCTAAGTCTATCCCATTATGTTGAATCTTATCCCTTGTTGACCCCCCACATCAATCCTATAATAAGATTGAAGGGGAGTACTAGATCTCAGTGAAGGTTCCTCTATAACCTACATCAGCTATGACCACAAAAGGTGTTATAGTGGAAATGTAGGTCTGAAGTTCTGGTAGAATTTTCCTGTTGATAGCCAAATGCCTACCATCATTTTCCTATATCATGGGTCCTTTTCCCCCATATATTTTCTCCTTTGATCCCCTACAGGTTTTCCTACATCACTTCTATATATCATATATGTGTGTGTGTGTGTGTGTGTGTGTGAAATCATTATGCATCTATTATATTGTGCGTCCAAACTATTTTTTCTCTTCTATCACCTCTCTTAGTTTATGAATCAACATAACAACCCAAATGATCAATGGGTGAATGTTATGATTATTTATAAAAACTCAAGTTTTATTTATTGCACCTTAAATCTATTACAATCAACTAAGAAATAATTAATTTCTCAAATTAGATATAAATATATACATAAAAGGATGAACCCATCATATCTTCTTCATAGACGTATTACTTTATCTATACATATGATAAGAAAAGGTTCCAGAGACTTAGTCGAGCCTTCTCGATATGATCAATTAATTTTATAAGATCAAATATATGAAAGTATATTTATATATATTTAAATTTTCTTGCTTCAAATCTAAGAGGTAACTTAAACTCTGATGTAGGTTGGATCACCTATAATACCTCTATATAACTAATTGTTAAATCAAATTATAACTAAAAGTATTATTATAAAGGAAACAATCCACCTAAAATCTTGGAGTAATATTTCTCTTATTTAATAAGACATTAAAATAAGGTGTAAACACCCTAATTTGGTCAAGCAACCATAAGTACTATGTCTTTTGTTTCTCTTTCACACAAAGGGTTTTAATGATGGTTGTCTTGTTCTCTTGGTCACCTTGAGTTTTTTGATCTTTTTCATGCTTTTTGATCACTATATTTGACATCCCCAATAGTCACAGGTCACCTTTCCTAGTCCCAAGGGCCCCTATCCTATCATCCTTGATTTTTGCTTGATTTTTGAGCCTTTGTACATTAACAAGATTTTCAAAATAGTAGTGCCACATGGTGTTACTGTCATCTTTTGCCTTCAGTGTTTGATGGGCCCTTTCCCCCATGTTTGAGTCCTGACCCCTCTGTGACCATTATCTTATGTTTTATATATATTTTTCATGACTTATTGACTAATGAATAAGGTATTATATCCCAAACAAATATCCTCCTGTATAAAGAGCCTCACAAGGCATTTTACATCTGACACTTATTTACATAAAATCAATCAATATTATAGTTCAAATACTCTACATACTACTCAACATTCACACCTAAACATTTTCATGATTGATCAAAGAAGGGCCTAGGAAAAATTCATCCCAACATATCATGCAAGTTAATGGTACACATTCCCTAAGGGAGAACTACATGCGATCTGAGACCCTTAACATTGGGGTTAATGTAGGTAGTGGTTAGGACAATAGGGGTTCTACTCTATGTGATTGTAACATCCCACAACCTAGGTTTTACTTTCCTTTTACATTTGATTAATTTATTATTTCATGTGTGTAGTTATTCATTAGGGTTTTGGAGAAGAATAATCTAAAACAATGACACAAATGAACCCCCACATGATAAGAAATCACCTACAAGACCCTCAGGAAGTCCCATAACTTCTCTAAAAGTTACATACCATCACTATAGGAGGGACACTAGGTTCAATTTTGGACACTAGCACCACATGACATTATTGTCCTAAGGGGAGAACTAATGTCTAGAGTTAGATCCCAAAAAATAATCTACAGATGAAATATTCCTCTCTATCTTCTTAATCATCTCTAGTATTCAGATCTATGAGAAACTCTATGTATATCTAGATAAGTACATTTTCTCTTTGTATTTACAATTTTTGGAAAGTTACATAAAATCAATAAATTCCAATTTTATTTTGAATTTAAAATAGACCCAACCCTTTAATCTATCTTAGGATTTACATATTAAAAATTGTAAAAGGTTAAATCATTTGGTGAACCTAATTTACTTTGAACATAACTTCAAAAACTCTAATTTTCATTGGGGTTTACCTTCTAAATTTTTCACATTAAGCTACAATTTAATTTTTTTTTTTGATTTTTTTGGATTAATCTAGCTAATTTAATTAATTCAATACTAGGGTTTATTTATTTAATTTAATTTAAATATTTACAACACATCCCTAAGACCAAACCCTAGATCCATATACTAAGTTCCTATACACAAACATTAGTAATTAGGGTTTCAATAATAATCATATTTTCTATGACAATATTTATTCCAAACATTCACACATTGCACACATACCTATGCTATATTATATTCTGACTCTTGTGTGTTTATTATTCATTCTTTACACTATCTTCTTTGGCAAGTTTAAATTGGCATCTCAAAAATTTGCTACCTTTGATCCACTTGATGCAATATTGAATTTTTATCATGATTATAATAGTGAATGGACTAATTGCCAATATTGTATAGTAAAACATGATAATGATTTCATTTACAATGATAATGATGATGATGACGACTAATGTTATAATTATGGATATGAGGATTATTATGTACATGACAATACTAATGAACATGATGACACATTAGATAAATCATCTTCTCTTTCCTATTCATCTTCTCTTAATCCTAAAAAATAATTTAATAATAAAATTCCAGAATAATCTCGTATTTGTAGTGCTTTATTACAATTTGATCCTATTTTTTCAACTAAATTTGCTACTTCATTATTCAAAATAAATCAATATAAGTACACTCCACAAAAATAACTTTTACATGCTTCAAAGAAAGTAGATCAAAATAATGCATCTTCTTTACCCTTATCAATTACATTTCAAAATGCAAATACAAAGAATGTTACACATTTTATCATTGCACAAACTAAGTTAAATGAAATTACTTTATCACCTTAATTCACATTTCAAGCTCAATGTAATTATTAATTGCCAAAAATAGATAATGCATATGTTTCTAACTCTTATCCTATATGTCATAATGTGAAAAAAGAAAACATGGTTGTTACTCTTTCCCTTGATCCTCAAATATAAAATGATAAGCATGTTTGCACTTCAAAATGACTAATGATCGAATGCCTTGAATTACACTTACACATGATGATACATTACATAGTAGTGAAAAGTTAAAATCTTTTCCTTCTCCTTCTCTTAATGAGCATGTGAATGATACTTCTTCTAATCTTACATCTTCAAATGAATTAAATTATAATTTTGAGGAACAATGGGATAATGATGATTATTATGATTATGATGAATATGACATCAAATTTACAACTTCTACTTCTTCTCTTTCTTCACATATTTCTCTTGTTCAACCAAACATTAGATCACATGTTAAAATACACACACATACACACACACTTATTCTTATGTGCATAATATCCATTCACTAGAGAATAAAGCAACTTCTATTAAAACTAACAACATGAAAGATACCAATGAATCCCCCCTAACCACCATTACTAAAGTAGAACCTAGTTTTAAAACAAACCCAAATGAGGGTGATATCTTATTTCCCTCTAACCAGGTCCAAACTATCACATCGCCAAAGGTTATTGAGAGCACACCAATCTTTTCTAAACAATATTTCCATTTTAATAAAATAAATAATAAAATTCAAGCATTAAATGAACCCCTTGATAATAACAATATACCTTCACAAGTGTTAATTTATTTAATGCATGTTGTGGGTACTGTTCAAAAATATGTACATCATCTCAACTTGGATAAATAAGCATACAAATCCCAGGTTGATGCTAATGTTATCCATAATAATCCTATTACATGCAAATTTTCAACTATGAGGTTACCACATAGCCTTTAGATACAAGTGTTACCTATCTTTGAGGTTACCACATAGCTTTTACATCTTTAAGCTTATGAGAAATACAAGGATCATGTTAAAAACAAGTTAATTTTCCTATAAGCATTTTTAAATTCATTAAAAGATAAATCACTCAATTGGTTCCACCATACATTCCCTAGTGGGTCTTTACATACATATGAGGAGCTAAAGGGAGTCTTCCTTAGGTATTATATATAAAATAAGGGACCTCTAGTCACACATGAGAGGTTACCTCCACTACACCAGGGCAAGAAAAAGTCTACAGTAGAATACATTCTACACTTAAAAGCTTGTTTGCATCAGTTAATTTGTCAACCAACAAAATTATAAGTACAATACATCTTTGCTATATGTTTATTCTCTCCTCTCAAGGACATATTGCTATATCAGATATCTAAATCATTCCTACATTTATGTAATGCAACTATATCATTAGAGGGATAGTTGGGATTAGTCATTACAAAATCAAGGATAGATTTAGATATAGACCCCTCATAACCTCAGTCATCAAATTTGGTATAATATCTTACTTCACTTCCAATTCAAAAACTAGTGGAATAGAAACAACCAATATAAATACTTAGCAAGGGCAAAGAACCACTCTATACAACTTAATTTATAGTGATTAGAAAACAAGATATACATAGAGGGGTTATACAATTTTTAGATAAGTTTTAGCCTCATGACATCTTGTTTACACTTCTAGATAAGGGTATGATCACACTTCAACTACTCATCTTACACCTCATCATTTACACCAGGTATCACATAAGCATTATTATCATTTTCATCAGATTAATAGAAACTCATATGATCATTTCTATGCTCTCAAATCTCACATCAACCAATATGTTAATAGAGGCATCATAGAATTCACACAAGGGGCATCAAACCCTTATTTGTCATACTCTCCTAGATCATATTCCTCTAAAATAGATTTATCTTAGGATGTTCCTTTTAAGGAACCATTGGTTACTCATCATATGAGACCTGTGACTTATATGATATTTATTATTAATCCCTTACATCATAACTACAACAAAAATGGCATCCAATTCTTAGAGTTCAAAATACACCTCCAATACATACACTGATTAATATATTTGGGAATAATTATCAACCCAAGGGCATCCTTTCAATTCAACAACCGATAAAGATATATGGCAATCATTACAGAAATCAAAATGCACCTCTAGTATGTATGATGATTAATATATTTGGAAACAATTACATACCAAAATCCATAGTTTTGGTATAAACACTAATCAAAATCTTTGGAAATAATTATAGAACTTAGAATGCACCTCCAGTGCACACATTGATTAAAATATTTGCAAGAAATCAGACAACTCAAAGTGAAATTTGAAAGTGACAACCAATAAATATTTTTGCATCAAAGTCTACATAGGTATCCAATAACAATACATCACAAGCAATTCCAGTTTCATAGTCTATGTCTACACCAACAGAACACGAGCATTATGGTCTTTGGTTCTTCATGACATCTAGGTTTAGATAGGGCATCTCTCCATCATAGGGTATACATGTAGACATCTTATAAAAAATAAATTAAAAAAACAAGAAAATTATATACCAATACAATATAAAAAACTTAAATCTCCTACACATATGCCTAAAACATTCATAACACATATAAATCAATTAACATTACTCCAACCAAACCAAATTGCAAACATTTCAAACTATTACCCAAATTTAAACACATAAAAAATTATACAATATAACTAGATCCATATGCAAATACATAGTGCCAAATTAAATAACAACCATATATATATAAAACTCATAACATCATTTCAATACAAATGTGATACATTACTCAATGATGCAAATATGATTTATAGGACCAGCTCCCTCACTCTCAGAAACATCAACACTAGAACTAGATGGCCCGCTATCTCCATGAGACCTTGATCTATGGCTATGCCTAATTTCTCTCCTAGTACATAGCTAGCTCATACTTACACTTGACATACTCCCACTGAACCCATATATAGTCATCTACTATATGAATTTTCACCCCACCCAGAGCATTAGAAGAGGGCATGGTTTGCCTCTATAGATCTACATGTAACTCATCTCTATCTACTACTACTCATTGGTATGCCATAATCGCTCTCACCACATAATTAAATAAATGAGCATGCACTCTAAATACATTAGTGGCTTGCTTCACCAATCCATAATCTATGGCATTATTTGGAATATGCTATGTTAACTTGTGTAGTGCCAACTCAGTGGTGACCTCCTAATACTCATCCTATGATACACCTATAAGTTTACATATAATTAATAACAATCCTATTATATCTAATCACATGATCAATATTACACATAAAATACAAGCTAACTATCTAACTACCATTAATATCCCTTAGGGGCTCTACATTTAGTACTTCCTTTATGACAATCCCATATCTCAATAACATAGGTGCCAACCTATGTTTACTCTACCAAGATGAGTAGGCTTAAATCACTCAAACATCATCCACATCTAGTACCTCAATCTCTAGATCCTAATCTATCATTAGAATATGAACTCACTCAACAATTAATGGATTCATCCTAATCTTGGCCTTACAAGAGTTCAAGAACTGCTCAACCACACTATAAGTGATGGGGGCACATTTTGTATGACACTAAACTATCATGTAACCCTATTATATTATAGTTTATCATATACATTATTCCACTGATCATGTATCCAACATCTCACTCAAATCTACCTCAATTGTGTGTTATCCTTAAGCCATCCTACTAACCCTTATAAGGTATCCAATTGTTCTCTACTCTTAGATTATCTAGTAATATTAATAATAGGTAGTACTCTTCCTTGAAGCATGCCCTATCTTATTCAATATAGCTACAAATACCTACGAGTGAGACCATCCATCCCATAGATGTGACATGGGCTTGCTCATAACTATGTGGTCGTATGCCCAATAATGTAATAATATCAATGCACTGATACCTCCACCACTCATCTCCTATGTAAAGTGGTACAAGTCCCTATATAGATGAGCCAACATGGTCTGACCTTAAGAATATATGGTGCCTTGATACTCGATGTATAAGATATAGATACCTCTCACATACATTCTCATACACCATGTATAAGATAGAGATACCACTCACATACATGATAATAAATGATGATAATAATATTGCTATAAATTTTCTCAATATCAAAACATCAGACATAACAATCAAAGTCAACAGTATGTCATTCTGACTACTTGTGTGGTGAGTACCCATATCCATAATAGAAAAGTACCTAGATTCTCACTATATGTCTCACACCCATTAGCCTCTTGTAACATAGACCACTAACCATAAATTAGCAACTATAAGATTTGATATACATCCTCCAATGTCATGATCATCTTACTTGTTGGTAACTAGAATGTATACATGTCAACATTCCACCTCTCACATAGTGAAATGATCATCTACTTGTCCTAGAACATAGGCTCTAGGAAAGTAACATATCATAACCCTAATCTATCAAGCACATATATATCCACCTCAGACAAGGGTAAAACCTAGATAGTCTACATCATCTGACCAACATGGAATTCCCTCATATGGTCATCAACCTGTAAGATTTCAACCAAATTTGACATCAGTGAAATAAAAATACTAATACCAGAAAATAAAAATAGGAATTAGAAAGTAGTCAACAATATTGGGAAACATATCTAGGGACTAATGGACACTAACACTACCTAGAGGATAATGGCACTAGACAGTAGTGCCACACTCTGAATAGTAGCACCAGATCTTGGACACTAGTACCCAGAGTGGGATAATAGTGACACCTTTTCTAAAAATTGGCCAAAAATAACATTTCTCTATTAAAATATGTAAAATAGATAATAAAATGATAAAACATAGAAAATGTTAGGGTTCCTTACCAAGGGAACCTCCTCCCTAGCCTGAATAAGTGCCTCGACCTCCTCATAGTGTGAGAACCTAACATCTCATCTCCTCAACATGTTTATCTCTCTTAGACTCAAAGTTATTCTGACTCAAGTGATCTAAATGAATTGAAAATGATTCAAAATGACCTATTTAAGTCATCACTTACTCAATGCCACCATATTAAGGTTGCCCTTATGTGCCAATTTTGCTAATTAATATAACTATCTTATTATTTCCATATCTCATGAACTGTATCTTCAATTTGCAAACCATTTATTATGCATAAGACTTGATACTGATAAAATTTATCCCATATTAGTAAAACCAATTATCTCATCACTTTTAAACCTAAAAAACTACAAAAATAATTACATTATATTACCTATATAATGGATCAAGTACCTATATAACTACACACTAAATTATCAAACTTTGACACAATCAATATAATATTCAAACCTAATACACCATATTAATAACAAGTAAACACTAACACAATAAATACTTACCACTTTTGGTCACATATCCTCATTATATTCTTGACTCTCTCACTAAATGGGGGGGGTAAATATGCATAGATTACTTCAGACACACAAAGTTACATTCAAATTTTTAGAGACACAGGCATCTAAATTCACAACTTATTTAGATTGTATAGAAATACATGGCTACATAAGTTTACATAGGCATTCAATTACATAGCTTATTTAGATTATACAAACCTACAACTCTACACAAGTTTACATAGACATTCAATTATGTAACTTATTTAGATTAACAAACATACAGGTCTAAATAGGTTTTACATAGGGATTCAGATGCACAATCTCATTCAGATATACAGACACACATGTCTTCATAGGTTTACACAAACATCTAGAGTTATATATTTTTTGATATATAGATGCCTTAGGTCTACACATGTTCTATGCAGGTTTACACAAGTATTTATATGTATATTCCATATAGATATACAACTTTGACATAGATACACTAGTTCATTTAGATATTCATATACATAGATGATCACCCAAATATTAGGATTAGGGGGCATGATGTAGAGTGCATGTTATTGGTTCCCATTTTTAGATATATCAGATTACACTAGTATCATCACTAGGTTTTCACTGATTTGGGTCATAGGGCTGTCTGTAGTAGTTGATCCATAATAGTACACCAAACTCGGTTTATGTTACTTAGATTTAGAGTGGGATCAAGTGAGCCTTGTTTATACACACCTTAAATTTACATTACTCAGATTCATAGTGGGGGAAAGTGAGCCTTATTTATCTATACCTTTAGTTTACATTACTTAGAATCAGAGTGGGGGAAATTGAGCCTTGTTTCTCAACACGTTTAATTTACATTACTTAGATTCATAATAGGGGAAAATGATCCTTATTTCTCCACACTTTCAATTTAATGTAAATATATTAAAGTGGGGGTAATCAAGCCTTATTTATAAATGTATATATTTTATAGTACATAGATTTAGAGTGGGGGAAAATGAGTTTTTTTTCTCCACACATTCATCTTACACACCCAGTTTCAATACAAGGGCATTTATAACATATGTTTCCATTCACATATTATGCTTTAGTTCTCATCTAATTATGTAGCCAAGAAGTAGGCCGAATTCAAATTAAATTCACTCATGTAAGTATAGGTACACATTTCTATTTTATTTTGCTCTAGTACTTCCATTTCATTATATTACTAGAATAAAAGGGGGCCAAATGTAAACACCCTAATTTGGTTAAGCAACCATAAGTATTATGTATTTTTTTTATCTTTCACACAAAGGGTCTTATTGATGGTTATAGTCCTTGTTCACTTGGTCACCTTGAGTCTTTTGATATTTTTTATGCCTTTTTCACACTATTTTTCACACCACCAATAGTCACAGGTCACCTTTTCCTAGTCCTAGGGGCCCCTATCCTATCATTCATATTTTTTTTCTATTATGAGCCTTTGGACATTAGCACCATTTTTAAGACAATAATGCCACATGGTACTACTGTCCACTTTTGCCTTTAGTGTTTGATGGGCCCTTTCACCCATGTTTGAGTCTCAACCCATCCATGACCCTTCTCTTATGTTTTTTTAATCTATTTTTCATGACTTGCTTGCCAGTGAACAAGATATTATATTTCAAACAAAGATAATCCTATATAAAGAGCCTCACAAGGCATTTAAAATCTAACACTTACTATTTTGGCACTTATTTACATAAAATCAATCAATAGTATAACTCAAATACTCTACATACTACTCAAGATTCACACCTAGACATTTGCATGCTTGATTAAAAAATTACCTAGGCAAAATTCATCATAACATATCATGAAATTTGATGGTGCAAAATCCATAAGGGAGAATTGCATATGATTTGAGACCCCTAATACTGGGGTTAAGTAGGTAGTGGTACAGACAATAGGGTTTTTAATCCATGTGATGGTAACATCCCAAAACCTAATTTTTTCTTTTCTTTTGTATTTAATTACTTTATTATTTCATGTGTGCAGGTATTCATCAGGGTTTTGGAGAAGGATCAACCAAAATAGTGACATAGACAATCCCTTGTGCAATAGGAAATCACCTATAAGACCCTCAGTAACTCCCAAAAATTCTATAAAAATTACAAATAGTCACTATAGGAGGGAAACTAGCATCAAGTTTGGACACTAGCACCACATGTCATTACTGCCCTAAGGGAGAGCTACTGTCCAGAGCTAGATCTCAAAAAAGGATCTATAAATGGAAGATTCTTATCTATCTTCTCAATCATATCCAATATTTAAATCTATGATAAACTCTTTGTATATCAAAATAAATCCATTTTCTCCTTGTATTTACTATTTTTGGAAAGTTACATAGATTAAATAAATTCTAATTTTATTCCAAATTTACAATAGACCCAACCTTTTATTCTAGCTAAGGATTTACAGAGTAAAAACCATAAAATGTTATAATAAGGATATCCACATAAGATAAACCATTCAAAATAATAAAAATTCTTGACGTCAATATTACAGTTGCAAAATTAAACTATATCAAGATTATTTGGAATTTTTACCCATTTTGATTCCTAACTAAACACCCAAAATTTTGCACAACCAAAAAAAATTATGTACAAAGATTAAATAATGTTTATAACTTTAGAATAATTCCTCAAATCTGAGGTACTATCAAATAACATTTACTATTTGAATGAATGAGTAATTTGGGAAGAAAAGATAGAGTTCATTATCGACCAGGAGAAGTCAACTCAACTACATAATGGTGGCCAACACACTTATGAGTAAAACACATTCATAAGTGAACTATAAAGGGATTTCCTTGAAGGTTTTTTATCAAGTAAATTATTGCCAAGTTTTCTAAAAGGAGAGGCTTGACATTACTCTTATAGGCTTGGAGATAGAATTAAATTATGTTTCTCAGGTCTGTAATATAATGCCCTAAAATTTATAAAGAAATTTACCAACACAGGCCATCAGTTAGGATATGAACTAGATCAATTTTTCATTATTATATTCCTAAACAAACCCTTTTTATTTTCTATACACAAATTAAAAATATTACTTTCTTGGTTAGATTTTTATCTTTTAAACTAATTGAATATGCTAGTAGACTTCTCCTTCTTCCTCTTATTTTTATCAATAACTCCCCCTCCTTTTTGCGCTGCCATTTTACCCTCTTATTATCTTCCCTCCATTCATGCATGACCTATGACCTTAAAAATATCCCATTATTCCTCTAGTTTTCTATTTCCATTTCTATTCATAAAATTTCCATTCCTTTCACTTCCATTTTGCTCATAGTTTTCTAACCTATAACCCTGCATGGCAACAAAAAACTACTCGTAAGACTAAAATGATGAAGTCAATCTTTTTCCAAGATAATTATATAAAAATAATAAATAAAAAAACCTTAGTCAATACTTGTAAATTTCCCAAAGAACATCATCATGAAAGTATCACAAAACTTCCAAAAAAAACCCTAAATTTTTATCCACTTTCCTAAGTATGTAAAAGAACTCCTAATACATAAAGATTAAAAGTTATACTTAGGTTAAACTGCTCTATAGGGGGTATTTTAATTATATTTGACCTTTAAAATTTTCCCTAATGCATTTATGTTATCAAAAATCAAGGTGATTAAATAATAAATAAATTAATGCTTGTAACCTCTCATATCTAAAACCACAGTCAAGGTTATACAAATATAGTCAGATGAGAAATTCAACTATCTTAACCTAATCTAAGTTTTATCATAGAAGCATCATGTAACTAGTCAAATGAAATGCATAAGTAAATCCACTAGATCATACCTTCAAGCTCATACCAAATACAATGCAGTGAAGAACATCATAACATAATAAGGAATAAGCAGGCATATGCAAGTTATGACTCATCATGAAAACAAGGTAAACAAAGTTTAAAAAAATTAGTGCAAGCATCATTAATTTAATTTAAAATAGATGATAGTGGTGTGTGCATGTTTCTTTGGATCTCTCTCTCTCTCAATCCCCATTATCTATATCTGTACCCCCTCTCTAATGATACTCTCCCTCTAAATTATCTAAGAGGCAAAATAGTCTTGCATACACCTCATCAAATAACTAGTAGTTATCCCAAATCATAATAATAATCAACATATATTCATAATGAACAATTGAATAAAAGTGATTTGTACAATTCATGGTCATAAGAATAATAAACATATGCATAAACTATATTATATAGATACTAAACATGAAATAATGAATATATCTATCAACCAAAAACATATATGAATTGGCTCATATGTAAATTATAGATCTGCTAATCATTGACCACATAATCCACTAATTATTGATTTAAATAGTTTATAGGGGAAATGGTATGTGACAATACCAAAGGTTTAACCATGAATAATAAATAATTATTTACTAACCAAATCCCATGGTTATCATGCCAAAACATTAAGGGAGTTGTCAAATTTAGCCTAAGGTCATTATTGATGCAGTCAAGTGCCACGTGGCCACTTTGGGTCTCTCACACCTTTCTCATCGAGGGTCATAGTTGAGCTACTTGTCACAACTATGAGTTATCAAGTTCAATGTTAATCGATAAGCTACCTAAGCTTTCAAACTTTAGAACTCTACCACTTGGTAACTTATCAAGATATTGGGACCTTGAAAGAATTAAAGGATTAACCCCTAACAAATTAATCTTCCTAGGTATCTGAGCTTTGAAAGACTTCCATTTTGTAGCCTCTCAGGTCCTCAAATACCAAGAGGCATTAGGGGATTAAACCTAAATGGTTTAATCCTCCTAAGGTTTTAAGCTTTAGAATTCTACCAATTGGTAGTTTCTCATGACCCAAAAGGCATTATAAGTTTAACATCCCCACTAAATCCCTAAAAATTTAGAATGATGTCACATGGCATCATTCAACCAACTTTAAAAATCCAAAAAAATTGGCTATGGTAAAATTCGATGGAAAAATCTAATGCAAATAATGGCTAAGGAAAAAATGGATTTAAATAAGCCAAAATAGTAAATGGTTAAGGTAGTAATAAATATAAGGAATTAGTTGACATGGAAAATTGACCAAGGCATAAAAATAAACATCATACTAAAATCAACTTATTAATGTAATTTGGCTAAGGTAAGGATAAATATGCCTATTAATGGATTGCCATCATCAACATGTCCAAAACTAAGCCTGCATCCCATAGGAAGACTTGACCAAGATTCAGAAGCCTATTTCACAAAAATGGTTAAGTTAAACCAGTGTCATGGCCTAAATCTATTTCTTGACACTAAACTAATATTCCCATTGGTTTAGTAAATTATCTGAATCTAAAGATAAACTCAATATAAAAAACATTACTTAAGGAGTTTTTCATTTTTACAAGTTAATTGGTCTATTCATAGGAGGTAAAACTCCTAGCATTAACATAGAGACCCATTCCATTACACCATGGAGAAGAGACCAAACAAAGAATTTACTAAAGCATAAAATAAAAAAATACTAAAATGTTCTTCAAGATCTTCTTCATTCATTAGTGAATCTCTACAAGGGTGACCTCAATCAAACCTAAGGTTTGCATGTTGTATTATTTCTATTAACAAGGATCCCAACTCTATTATAATTATCTTTTATATAAGTTTATCTTGTACAGGAAAAGTCTACAGTAGATAAGCTAATCAAATGATTTAATTAAGGATATTTTTCACAAGACACATTTTTTTAGAATCTCATCCATATTCACATTCTACAGTCAAGTTGTATTATTATTCCTAATAACAATCACTCAACTATTCTAATTAAGTTCACCCAAACATTATTGCCTTAATCCCTTAAGATAAATCATAACAAAATTTATTAAGAGGCATAATGCATAATCAATAATATATTATTAAAAATATTTGAAGAAAGTGAATTGAATTTTAATTTTATTAATAAATCCATTGGGTGTAAGGAGTTTATAAAACACTAACAGATCCTTTCTAATATATTATACTTAAGAATATATATTAGCTAGTTACATCTCAATAAACAAAAAGGGTTTCAAAAAGTAGATAACAAAACCCTAAACTCATAGATGGATCATTAAACCAAAAGTTTACAATATTATTATAAGCATATGGGCTAATATTAACATAGTCAAAGCATGAGATTTCATTAATCTATTACATAAGCATGAGGTGCAACTCTGGCCCTAATTTAATAATGGAAGAACAACCAGTCTTCAACAATGGTCCTTATCCAATCCACTACAACTATAAGCCATTTGAATGTGGGATCAAATCCTAATTTTTTCCATTATTAAGCTATTACTCTAGGCACCCCTAAGCTCGATATGCTCAGCTATGAGCATGTTTACATAACTATAAGGGTAAGTATGGATACCTAAAGCAAGGGTACCATAATATAAGGGAATGACCGTGCACAAATCTATAGTTTTATTTCTAGTTATTACCCAAGAAGACTCCTAGTACCAAATACAAATTAGATAAGCATTCAAGTGAGCATTAAAGAGAATCTAAGCATTTTCATAAATACAACTAGTAAGCAAGAAATCATATACTAATAAAGGCTTACTATTAGACCAGATAACATGAGGATACCTCACTCAATTGCTTTTATCTAGTACTCATGGGAGGGTTAAGAAATATACCAACATGCCTCACATGTGATGTCTTAACAACCTACCACCATGACCTTCATGGGAGGGTTTAAACAATCTACCACCATGCCCCACATGGGAGGGCTTAATAATTTTCCACCATGAGAGATATTGCTCATACAAGATCACTTCATATTTTCATTATAGCTAAAACACATCTCAATAATATAGGTAAAACATTAAAAGCAATCAAAAAGATATCAAACATCACCAAGGCCATCAAATAGGCAATAACTACATGGTTTCCAATGCACATCCATGTAAAGATAAGTAGATAGCAAATTAAACCAAGTGGTCTTATTCATCATATAATAAACATACCAATCAAATAGAAATATAAATGATTTCATTCAAATAATACAAGCTATAAATAAGAATTTACAAGCTAACCTATTGAATCTAAGACCTTTGGGTGTTATCCTCTAGTAGTCTAAAGCTCAACTCTCCTAACTAGATCTTCCTATTTGGTACTCCTTTCTCTTCTCTCTTCTAATTAGTCTATTCTTTTTGAATTGGCAAAAATTCCCCCTAGTGGAAATATTGACTTTTATATATATATATATATATATATATATAGAATCTACCAAGTAATTTCATTCACTAACCCATGCCTCATTAAGGGATGCTATTTTCCATGTCCATAATGGTGTAGGCAACTCTATAGACTTATGTGGTTACTTCTTAGAATAACTCACCCTTTTGCTTGGTTCAAGACATAAGTAATTAATGGAAAGATCTACCAAATTAGCTACTTTACATTCTAGACATTTATCTACTCAGGTTACAATATATTAAGATGAGGAGATAACAAGTTTCACTAACCAAACTTAAAATTTGGCCACCTATATAACATGCTAAGTTAGAAAGAGAGGGAAAATAACATCTTAGACAATTAACTAATATGATGGTTCAATAAGTGTTTAAGGTTTGAATTAAGGTGTTTAGTGATATAACCATGATTAACATAATATTATTCCTTCATTAACCCTTCCTAATTCTTATATATTCAATGCACACATCAAATTATTCTAGTCTAATAACCAAAGCTACATAGTTTAATCAAAATATGGACACTCAATCAATTATCAATATACAACATACCAAGGAATATAAGTATTCATGTAGATACATTCACATAGCATCATACACATGTATTCAATAATTTATAAGTTAATGAGCAATGATTCAACATCACTTAATAAAAATATGACATGGACATAATTAGATTCCATGAAGCAACACCACATAAAGGAACTATAAGCATTATACTTTCACAAGTAAGAAATTAATACATGATTGATAATATGTCTTTCTCATGGTCTCAACACATGATAAGTCTCCTTAAAATACTTGCATTCCTTAGTAGGATGTGTCTAATAACATAAATCTAAAATCAAAGTTTGATTAACAATAATCTCATAGTCATCAATTATCAAATATGAGATTTGTATAAAATAGGGGCCTTACATCCTCTTCCCCTTATACATACTTCCACCTGGGAGTCCCCAAAATAAGTGTCGGTATTAAACCCTAAATGGTGTTGCATCTACCCAAGAAGATATTAATTAATCATATTTTTACCATTATACCTTGACCTGATCCAGGTTTCTACCTCAAAGGGTTAGCATCCTATGCACTATAATCTACATAGGCTCCAAAACTAAACCTATATTTGTTTTGACCTTTAAGGTAATATAATCTAATACATTATCAATATTAGATATATAATAACATAAAATTAAGACATGAAATACATTGTGAACATGAGATAGGTTGGGTGGTAAGGCCAATCAATAAGTTACTAGGCCAATAGTCTCTATGATCTCGAATGGCCCAATAAAATGAGGTGTCATATTCAAACCTTTTGTATAATGGATAGGGATATTTTTTGGTCTCACTCACAAGAATACTAGGTCACCAACATTGAAATTTTGATCAATATTTTTTACATTGACATTCTTCATCTATCAGTCCTTAGTAGTCTCAACGTGCCATCAAATATTAACTACCTATTGTTACATATCCCATAACATAGCAGGACCAATCACAACTCTATCTTCAAGTTGATTCCAACACAATGGGGTTCTATAGGCTCTACCATACAATGCATGGAAAAATTGAACTATGATAGTTGTTATTATAAGCAAATTCAATAAGGTATAAATAATTCTCCCTACAAGACTATTGGTCCATAACATACATGAAAAACATGTCCTTAAGAACTTAATTAACTCTCTTAGTCTATCCACCTATCTTAAGATGGTAGGAAATAATGAAATTGAGTTACATGCCCAATGCCTTCTATAAAGATCTCTATAAGTGTGAAGTGTAAACAAGATCTCTATCTAAGATAGTATTAAAGAGAATCCCATGCAATCAAATGATGTCATCCAAGAAGACTCTCATCATTAAAGTGATATTATAAGTAATATTTGATGGCGAAAAGTGAGCTACTTTGGTCAGCGTATCCATAGTGACCATGATTGCATCATGATTATATGATGAGTTAGGCCAACCTATAATGAAATGTATGGAGATAGTATCCCATTTCTATTATGGGGTTTCATGAGGATATAAGAATATTGATGGATGTTGATGCTTGGCATTCACCCTCTAGGATTCTAGGAAAGGAGCCAAACAATTAGTAATGTTGTGCCTCAAATCGGTCCAATGATGCAATTTACTTAACTATACATGCATCTTCTTAACCCCAGGGTGCGATTAGTAAGGAGCTCTATGCGACTCAAACAAAATTAAATTATGTAATTCACCTACTACATGAACACATATATGCCTTTTATGGCATAAAAGGCCATATGGTTCAAGGGAATAATCTTCAAGTATACACTTTTAGATCTAAACCAAAATATAATACTTGTTGAATTAATTTTAGAGGCTATCCTCAGGAAGCTGCTCTAAAATTTGACTTTGTAAGTCAATACATAGGTT
Organism: Torreya grandis; assembly: GCA_037957365.1. Classification (NCBI taxonomy): domain Eukaryota; kingdom Viridiplantae; phylum Streptophyta; class Pinopsida; order Cupressales; family Taxaceae; genus Torreya; species Torreya grandis. The sequence goes on along the minus strand of JARHVA010006080.1, from coordinate 974,031 downwards.
CATCACTGCTAACTCATGATGCCTCATAATCAAGGAATCAAAAAGCACATTTTTATTCCCTTTTATATATAAAATATTAAAATCATATTTGTAGATCAATCCCATCTAATGCCTTTGATGCACATTGAGCTTAGGTTGATTGAATAGGTGCTACAAACTCAAGTGGTCTATTTTTAGAATAATGTAGTGACCAAACAAGAAGTTACACTATCTCAAACAAGCATGAATGATAATTACAAATTGCAAATCATGTGTGGGGTATTTTAACTCATAGTCTTTGGTTTTTTTAGACTCATATGTTATGACTCTACCCTCCTGCATGAGTATATCTCCTAAAATTGTATTTGATGCATCAATACAAATTAAGAACTACACTTAAGGATTAAGTAAAACCAAAATTAGAGCACTAGTGAATAACTCTTTTAGAAACTAAATGGTTTAAAAACTCACACTTTTTTGACCATAAAAATTATTTGAATTCCTCTAAAGTTAAGTGATGGGATTCACAATGCAAGAAAAGTTCTCCATAAAGCATCAATGATAATCTACCAAGACCATGAATTTACAAACCTATATAACATTTTTGGGCACCAAACATTCCATAATGTCATGAATATTTAAGGGGTCCACTAAAATACCTTCCCGTAAGATGATGTGCTTGAGCTATTACACCTCTAATTGTGCAAAAGCATACTTTTTGAAGTTACCAAACAATTAATTTTCTTGAAAGTCCTATGGGAATTGTCTTAAATGGTCTTCATGCTCTTCTTCATTTCATGAATAGATCAAGATATCATCAAGAAATATCAATAAATAATGGTTTAACAAGTGCACAACACTTCATTCATGAGGCTCATGAACACTACTAGGGCATTAGTCAAACCAAATGGTACAACTATAAACTCATAACTCCATAACATGTTAAAAATGTAGTTTTATGAATATTTTCCTCTATAATATGCAACTGATGTTATCTAGATTTCAATTCTATCTTTGAGAACACCTTTGCTTCTTGCATTTGATCAGACAAATCATCAATCCTAGGAAAAGGATAATGATTCTTAATTATTACCTTGTTCAATTGGTGATAATTAATGCAAAAACAAAGGGATACATCTTTCTTCTTCATGAAGATGATTGGTGCTCCCACAGGCACACATTGGGATGAATTAATCCCTTCTTTAAAAGTTTCTCAAGCTAGATCTTGAGCTCACACAAATTTGGTGTAGTCATCTGATAGGGTGCTTTCAAGATGGGTTCCACCCCTAATACTAGGTTAATATATAAATCAATATCTCTTGTAGGAGGCATACTAGACAATGCATCTAGAAACACATTGAGGAAATCCAAAATAATGGTATGGTTTGTCACATCTCAATTTCTCACTAAGCTAATTTACCTAATTATCCATGTATTATTATGGTTGTTAAATTAATTAATTACTTTTTAACTAAATTATAAGTCATATATTATTATGGGGTAGTTATATGTTACTTTATTACATGATTTTATTACTATGATTTAGATGTAT
>JARHVA010006080.1:855000-967500 GCA_037957365.1 Torreya grandis | reverse complement strand
GTATTTATCAACTTACTGTAGATACTAAAACTTAATATTTATAACATCTCAGTTTTGTACATTTGACAAATATCAATCAGGGCTCTAACCTTTAATTCTACACTTCCCTACTACTAAAAGTCTCACATTTTCTATCTCATTATGCTTAAATAATTATCTCTTAGTATGATTGACCCAGGTCTCCTACACTACACATAAAGCTTAAAACCTAATAAACATCCTTGACTGTTAGTTTCAAATTCATACCTATTTTCTAACCTTTTGGATACTACTAGCCACAAAGAAACACTACCACTGATGAGAGTGTCTATGTCCTTATATAGTGTCTAGTTTCCAAAATTTATCTAAATTACAAATTATTTGAAACTATTGACTTTTCAAGTCACCTCACATGCTAAGAATAAGACTTCTTTTGCCAAAACTAGTTAAGCATGAGCTTAAAGGTACTTTTATGGTGACCACTTTGGCTTAGAATCAGGTATGTTAGGAAATTTTGAGGTTTCTCACACAATTACTCATTTAAATAAAGTCTATTAATAATAAAGTCATGTTAGCTCTTGTTAAGGCCTAGTTGAGGGTTATAGACATAAGAAGGTGTTTTATTGAGAAAATAGATCAAAAGGGGTTTTAAAGTCATTTCATTAAGTATTTTAAAGAGGTGTAACAATATAAAATGAGATAGAGGCCATTTTTCCATTTGAAAGGCTTCAAATTCCTTTAAAATACCTTGAAATTTGTACATCTTATTCAGAAGATATATTTGACCTTATTTCTCTCCTATTCTACCTCCTCGTGAACTCCTCCAAGCTTCTAACATAGAAAAATATATTTCATAAGAAGAACAAAACATTTTAAATTTTTTTAGGTATATTGGAGGGTATTTCAACATTAATATCATTGTAATTAGGGTTTTCACCATGGTCTAAGAAGGATCTCGATAAATGGAGCTTCAAACAAGACTATTACATGCATAGTTACCCAGGTTTCCAAGTTTCATGAGACAATTATGCATATATTCAAGGTTTTCATATCTTAAAAAACTTAAAAAAGAGCATACATTGGTAAATTTTCACCAAGATCCAAGTATATTTACAATGGTTTCAAGGATTTAAAAGTTATATGACAAGCCAAAAATGAGGTTGTAGTCATATATGAGGTTTGAAAAGCTTGTTAAGAGGGTTGAAGAGTTATGAAATATGGATTGAGGAAGTTGTAATGGTAAAAATAACCACAAATAAAGATGTGAAAAATTTCAAGAGAATAAGAGAGGGTCTGAGACTGAAATCTAGTTTCAAAATGAGATTGCTAGCTATATAAAAAGTAAAAAATGAAAATTTGTAGGTCTGTTAGAGGTTTTAGACTCTTATTGAGGTTGTAAATCATGAGATAAAGGTTAGAAAAAACAAGGAAATTCATGAATGTTTATTTTCCTTTGAAAAAAATGATGGTTACATAGATTTCTAGGGTTTTCACAAAAGTCCATTCACATCCTATTTCATTTCTAGTTATGCATGGTGCTTAGAAGTTTTGGGGAAGGTTATGATAAGTTTAAATGCACCTTATAAGGGCCTCTAGACTCTATGATGATAGATAAAATATGTGGATCCATAAACAAAGTTAAAAATAATCTTAAAAATTCTAAAAAACCTAAACTCATGAACATACATTTTGATAGTTCTACAAACTTATAAAGGCCACAAATTTTTTTGCAAACTCTTCTTTTGCATATAAAGTGCCATAACATGAAAGTTATTAGTTTTAACATGTTTTCAAGGTTTTATAGGTTCTTAAATCAAGATTTTAGCATCTTTATAATGGTTACATGATTACAGATAGTTTTTAAGTTCCTTACAAATATCAATATTTGATAATGAGCCTACAAGATAGGGAATACAAGGTTTGTAATGGTAAAAAAAGTTTTTAAACATGAAAAAGGAAACCTAAAGCCCTAAAACTATTTATAATATTTCCATGCAAGGGTGTAGGACTAGGCCATGGTTTTATGGTCCTTATACCATCTAAGATTGGCTTCCATATAGAGAGTTCTCAAGAAAGTATTGAAAGAGAAGTAAGAAGATAGGTTTGTAGGATAAAGTTTTAACATTCAAGGTGATGAAAATATTTAACAAGGTTTTTTAGCTCATAAAACCTTCTTACAGGCCTGAACACAGGATTTTAAGATTTATTGATGTTACTACAAGCTTTGTAAGATATAAAAACACTGTTTATGAGTTTTCATGATGTTAAAGGATAAATAAAACAAGGTTTTGAGATACCAAAACCTAATCATCAAGATTTTTATGATGAATTCACATTTTATGACTAATAAAACATTGTTTGGAAGAGCCTATAATGTTATCTAGAAAATAATGATAAACCTCAAAGACTATTATTAGGATTTTGAATCCTCCAAATCTTCAAAACAAGATTGAAACATTTAAAATAGGGTTCTATTATCTAAATATGGTTTATAATACTTTTATTTGGGTTTCATAAAGATTGGTTAGGGTTTCAAATGCTTTCATGATTGATTATAGGGTAAAAATGAGTTTCAACCTCTAAAGAACTAGTTACCATGTTTATAGGCCTGCAATGGAGTTCTTATAAGGTTTTTTGATGAAATAAATAAAATCTCTTTGGTTTTCACCATCCCAAACATTATTCAAGAAAAAAAATTAAGTTTATAGGTTTATAATCATGTTTCCAGGGTGTTTTTGTAAGTTTTGAGCTTCAAAGCTAGTTTACACAAGTCAAAATGTGTTTGTATGTCATTGTTTAACCCTATACATCTAGATTGGGGTTGCCTAGGGTTAAAGGGTATAGAGATAGCCTAAGGTAAAAGGGTGATAAAATACCTCTATAATAGGCCAATTATATGCTAAACTTAGATTAAACATATGTTGAATTCATTAAATTGAGATAGGCTAAAAATAGTAAGTGCAATTATGTTAGATATGGAATTGATAAAGATGTAATGTACTTAACTAGTTATAATGATAACATAGTTTTAAATTTAGAACAAGTAGGAATCAAGCTAGAATAAAATTCTAAAATAGTCATCAGATTCTAGATAGGGTGCCTTTAGAACCATAGACACTAGCATTAGCCTTGGATAGTTATGTTTATGTTACTATCTAAAACTGATGCAGGTGTCTTATATAGAATAATTGATAGAAAATGATGCAACAACCTCGATGATTTTGGGTTTATCTTTATCTTCACTCTAATGCATTCATATCTAGGTCATGAACTATCACTCTTCATGAAAATGTAAAACCCTTGTTTTTCATCTTCATAATGACCTTGGATAACAATGGGTTAGTGGGCACATGGTGTTGAGTTGACCCCAAAGAGTCTCTATTAATGAGTTCTACCTACATAGCCAATAATGTGAAGAGGGTCTCAAACTGATATAGTTCTCCCCTATGTGTTGGATTGTATGTGAATCATGAAATATGTGGAAAGCAAGTACAATAATGACCTATATTGTAATTTAGAAAATATATCTCTTAGGCTTCTCATTTAGTAATTCAGACCTATGTATGTGATATCCCTATGACTAATATGGAAATAAGATAAAATAGGGAAGATTTTCTCACTTAAGTGATTGAATGTCTTTTATAAGTTCCATGGTGAGTAGGTAAGAAGATTCTAGGTGAGGAATGAATGAGGGTTTATCTTGTATTTATATCAATCCCTTTTAAGAATAACTCATATTAAATCACTTTGATCGACCATTAATATATGTTTCATTTGAAAATTGGATGACTTTAGGGTACTAGACACTTGTGTCATAATAGAACACCTATGTTGATGTAAGTGTCTATCCAAGATGCTAGTGTCTAGGTAAAAATAAAGTAGATACACACTCAAAACTTGTAGAGGTAGAAGATAAGTAGGTTTTAAGCATTCTAGGCAAGATATAAGGTCTAGATCATCACTATACTACTGGTCAAACTAAGAGATAGGACAAGGGGAACAAGATAGAGTAGATACAAGACTTATGAAAGTGGAAAAGGTCCAAAATTGAGAGGAAAAACTAAGGTCTAAGTTTTCAAGTATACAAGACTGAGGTGTTATATAATCCATAAATATTGTCTACATTTCTTGCCTTTAATCTATTAATGAAATTATTGGTTTAAAGGAGAATAAATGCATACATGGGTGTGTATAACACACCTTGCCTTTGATTGAGTTTAACTTGAGTGATTTTATGGTGATTGACTTGCAATCAAGAATATGTTATAGTACATAATCAATGCATATAATCTAAAATCAAAATTATTTAAATTGAAAGAGCAAGGTTTAGGAGTACACTTGTGTATCGATGTACTACCTTGCCTATTAACAAGTTGTTTTGAAAATATATATGATTATAAGGCTCTAAAACTAAGATTAGGGCACACACACACATAAATATAGAAAGTTCATATATCTAAGGAGATAGAGAGAAAGAGAGATTGGAAGGCACATTCCCCCAACCTTGGAGAAAAGGTGAGTTACCAATTGGTAGTTGAGATTAGCTCAATCATACAACCTAATCATACTTATAACCTAGTGAGCATGAGTGAAAAAATTTAATCCATACTATTAAACTGGTAATGTTGGATGGTACATTCAAGCCCAACCTAAAAACTTGGCCAGATTGAGTGATTTAATCACCTTAATCATACCACAAGCAAAACAACTAATATAGTAGATTGACATTATATAGTTTATAAAATTCCATCCTTTTGGGTGATGATAGTCCTTGAGAGTGTTTTTAAATATGAAATTGATTTAAATTTTACAATATTAGATGCACATTGCATAACATATTCACCTTAGATATGTCTCATGCTGAAATTATGTATAATAATGGTACCAATGTATATAATTCTACCACAATTATGAATTTGAATTATATAATTATGTGCTTTAGATAATTCAAAAAATATGTAAGTGTGGAGAATATTCTTCCAAATCATGAATCCACTATATATGGATAAATATAAAAACCAGAATAAGTACCAATGTGGAGGACAAGTTTCCAAAACATGCCCCCACTAAATTTGGGTGTACTAAATATTGACTAAATGTGGAGAACATGATTCAAAAACATGCCCCTAATGAATCTAAAAGCTATGAATATGTGGAAGCCATGAATATATGATATGCCCCCACTAAATCTAAAAACTGATATAAGTGCAAAATACTAAATAAGTGTGGAGAACGTGCTTCTAAAGCATGCCCCTACGAAATCTAAAAATTGTACTGTGTGTAAAGGCTAACCTATATCATATACCCCATATTTTGAGGTGAGGGTAAAATATTAAATGGTATTTATCTCACCTAAAAAGGATAATACAACTGTATAATCTATGAATGGAACCATGTAACATACATAATAACATGTTTAATAAAATGTAGCATTAAAGTGCATAGAATAATGTGATCACATGAAGGCCTAAGATGCATGAGAAATATCATGGTAATGTATATATTGTAATAGTATAAGCTCAACAAGAAAATCAAGCACACATACAAGATTACTCAAAATCAAGTCAACATACAATGGTCGTAGGAGACTGCATACAAGGGGCATATTCAAATGCCACACAATCAAAGAGACATGAATTAATTAAATTCCCATAAAAGTAATTAATGACATATTTAAATGTCCATACAAAAAAATGATATTTTTAAATGTATATACAATAAATAATGACATATTCAAATGTTAAAGGAAGTAAACATAGGCACGGGGGCCATACATAAAGGAGTATATTCAAATGCTCAAACAAGTATGATAATAACAAGGTAAGATACTTAAGGAAGTGTATATAGGAAAGCATAAGAAAAAATTATAAACATATCATATTATCCCATGGATCAAATATGTTAGTAAAAAACATTAAGTGCATATTATATCAAGTACCATATGGAAGATATAATCATGGATAAAGGCATGTGTAAGTACATATATGATCTCAAAACATGATAATGTAAAGTGACCATAGAATGATATAACCCTTAAGTATCATGATAAAATAAAGTAGATGCCCCCAATGTCCATATGAGATGAGTGAAAAGAAGGCCCAACATCAAAAATAAGAATATATTAGGTATCTATGTATACTTGTATCACACTCAAGTAGAAGTGTGAAACACGTGTATGTAGAAGTAACTGATATGTCATCCATTAACATAGAACTAACACATATATGCCAAGTATCCAATAGAGTATTTAGGTGCCAAAAATGTTTTTACAGTTTTTGAAGTTATTTGTTTTTTTGGTAATTTAATCCTTAGGTTGGATTATTTACATTGATGTAGTGATAACTAAGGTAATCACCGTATGCAATGAAACCCGATTGGAAATGAGAAATCTTGTTTATAATGATCAAAAGGTAATTGGGTTTTTACTTTTGGTTCTAAAACTGTAATTAATGTATTTATGGTAATATCAATTATATCATATTCATATGTTATGTAATCAATATCATCAGGATCATACCAATCTATATTATCATTAGGATCATAATCACCAATATAATCATTGTTATAGGAAAAATGTATCTTCTTAGGTTGTTCTTGAACATGTGATATACCATTTAGAGTATCTATATAAATAAGGAACTATACCATATTGTGGTGGTGTATTTTTTGGCATGTCATTATTTGTATATATGTACACATCGTATTTGAATACCTTACTGACATCCTAATTTATATGGTTTACCTTTCTTTTATCTGTATTTGGTTTTGTACTTATTAGAGATAGATTTAACTGATATGTACCAGGACTTGTAGGTATAAATAAATTATGTGGTAAGGTATAAATTGGAGCAATATGATGTTTTTTCAAATTTTCATCTACCATATTGGTATTAGAAATAGTATCACCACTATCATTTGAAATTATGTCCTTTTATTGTTTGGTATTGACCAACAAAGGGAGTTCACATGGTTTATTTTTTGGTGGTTTTGGTAGAAATAGTTACTTTGGTAAATATATATCACTTAAAATTTTAAAAACCTTTGGTAATGTCATTTTCTCTATTTATTGTTCTTTGGACCCTTCTCTTTCTCTAAATTATCTTTTGGTATCTATATTTGTTGTATTGACACTTGTGCTTTAAGAGTGGTGCTCATAGTGTGAGTGGTTTTATTGGTTGATGTATCAATGATAGGATCACCACTATGTTTTTAACCTTTTATTTTGTTCTTCAATGCAAAAAAATGATCTGTATGATGCATATGCATTATATGATATGCACAATAGTATTTATATCTACGCATAGGATGTATAGGAGGTAATTTAATCCCTTGGTTTTGAAGCATTTCTCTTAGGATTTCACTTAGTCTCTTAGTAACCTTTAGTATAATATTTGGATCACATGTTTTAGGTGTATTTTATTGGAACTTTGAATTTGGATAAGAAACCTTGTTTCACACAACATTGATAGATGATGATGCAAACACACAATTAACACCACCATGTGTTGGATTTTTCTTGTATGCATTCTAATTTTGTATTTTTATTGTATGTATTCTAATTTTGTAACTCTTTATTAATTTGATCATACTAGTGATTTGATCTTTTATGTGTTGTATTTTTCTTGTATGCATTCTAATTTTGTATTTTTATTGTATGCATTCTAATTTTTTAACTCTTTATTAATTTGCTCATACTGGTGATTTGATCTTTTAGGACCTCACAAGCACAAATATTAGGTACCTGAGTTTGAATATGAAACCATCTACCTTACCTATTCAATGAATGATAACTTGGACCTAGTTATAGGTATTATATCTATCAAACTCATTAGGGTTAGGAGGAACAAGAGGCTCATTTGTATCCATTTGAAATGTTCTAAATATTGCTATGAGAATCAGATAAGAAAGACATGCAAATGTTAGGAAGAAATAAATCATGATAGAAATTTAAAAATATTGGCTAAGATTCTTGATAATATGATAGATGGTTTTCTATAAAAATAGGAAATGAGATGAACCTATAAAAATAGGGAAACAAAAGTATAGTGTACAACTTGTAGGTCTAAATTTACTAAAAATAGTAAAATACTACATTTGAAAAATACATACAATATTTTGGAAAACCAAAAGAGGTTTTTGTATATATAAAAAATAAATAAAAAATGCCTAAGAAATTTAAAAAATGATCTATTATGAATTATAAATGTGTCAAACAATGTGGAATGCTTCATAGGCAAAACCTTATAATATTCCAAATAAAGAATCAACAATTTTGATAAAAAAGAATTTATTTTAGAGATATAAGAGAGGTTTTTGGATAAAATATTATTTTTTATGAAACCCATAAATTAATACCAAAATAAGTACACTATTTACCTTGTATGCCAATATTTACTAAATCTAGTAAATTGCAAAAATTGAAAATTTCATATCAAATTTTGGCAAATGAAAAGAGGTTTTCTAGTAAACCAACTAGAATAGAAAATACCTCTAAGAATTTTTTAAAAGGATTTGTTTAGAGGACAAAATGAGCCAATCAAATAAGAATCCATTTTTAAGCATATGCACATGAAGCACGTGCGACTAGAGGAGGGTAAAACCATAGGGTAAAGTTTTAGATTTGAAAATCCATTATAACAAGCTAAAAACCTAAGAAGATTGGAATCCCTATATAAGACTTTTTTGAATTCATATGAATCTGGATCACCAAATGTTTATCCTTAAAAATATAGATTGGGATTATCTATTATTAAATGGGATAGAGATAACCTAAGGTATAAAGGTGATAAACTATTTCTATAGCAAGCCAATTAGAAGCTAAACTCATATATAACATATATTGAATTCATTAATTTAATATGGGATAAAAATAATAAGTATAACTATAATAGATATGGAAATGATAAATAAGTAATGTACTTAGTTATGATGCTAACATAGTTCTGGATCTAGAACAGGTAAGAAGCATATTGGAAGAAGATTCTAAAATAGCCATCAGATTCTAGATAGGGTGCCTTTAGAGCTATGAAAACTAATATCAACCTTGGATGGTTATGTCAACACTAATATCTAAACCTAATTTAATTATCTTGTATAAAATACCTATTGAAAAAGGATGTGACCACCTCGATGCTATTGGGTTTGTCTTCACCTTCACTCTAGTGCATTCATATCTAGGTCATGGACTATCCCTCTTCATAAATTGTAAAACCCTTTTTCTTCATCTTCATAGTGACCTTAGGGAAAAATGGGTTAGTGGTTACATGGTATCAATCTAACCCCAAAGACACATCTATCAATAAGCGCTACCTACATAGCCAATACATTGAAGAGGGTCTTAGAATAATTTAGTTCTCGCTTACATGTTGGCTTGTGTGCAAATCATGCAATATGTGGAAATAAAATTTAATAATGACCTATTTTGTAACTTGGAAAATATAGCTCTTGGGATACTCTTTAAATAATTTAGACCTGTGCATGTGATATCCTGATGAATAATATGGAAATAAGATAAAATAGGGAAGCTTTGCTCACTTGAGTGTTTGATTAAATGCCTTTTATAAGTTACCTTGTGAGTAGGTAAGAAGTTTCTAGGTGAAGAATGAATGAAGGTTGATATTGTATTTATATTAATCCCTTTGGATAAATAACTTGCATTAAAGCACTTAAGCTGACCATTAGAATATGTTTCATTTGTAAATTAGATGAATTTAGGGGCACTTGACACTTGCATTAGAGTAGGACACCTGAGTTGACGTAGGTATCTATTTGGGATGCTAGTGTCCAGGGAACATGAAAGTAGGTATAGACTCATAATTTATAGAGGTGGAAGATATGTAAGTTTTAAGCATTCTGGGCAAGATATAAGGTCTGAGTAATCAACATAAGACTAGTCATACTAAGAGATAGGACAAGGGCCACAAGATAGAGTAGATATAGGGCTTTTGAAATTAGGAAAGGTCTATAAATAAGAGGAATAATGAAGGTCTAAGTTTTTCAAGTGTACAAGATTGAGGTGTTATATAATCCATAAATATCATATATAATCATAAACAAAGTTGTAGGCCTATTTTATAAGTCTTTTACCAAAGACTTAAGTATATTTCTAACTTTTCATGGACTCACTAAACTTTAACAAGCATGTAACATGGATTTTTCAAGGTTTGATAATTATGTAATGGAGAAACAAGTTTTTGGAGTTATAAACATGAGCTATTAAGTTTGAGTATGGTCTCAAGCATAATTCAAAAGCAATCACAAGTCTGTTTCATGTTTCCAAATATGTTCTCACATTGTAAGTGATTTCAAGGGTGTCATGATCTCAATATCATTATGAGGTCTATAATAGGCAGACATAGTTAGTAAAGATTACAAGCATGACCTTGTAAGAGGAAAAGTAGGGTTTCAAGGGTTATAGAGTGAGAATAATTTAATACAAGCCACTTACAGGTTTGTAGGTCTATAAAGTGGAAATTTTTAGCAAGGATTTATGAAATAAAGAGGTTTTTATGAATCTCAAAGCTCATCTACAAGTCTACAAGGTTTGAAAGTTGAAGTCCAAGCTAAAACATAAAGTTATAGGCTTTGTCAAGATAATTGTAGGCCTGCAACATTATTTTGTAGGTAGAGTTATACAAGTTCCATGTTTCTATGACTATTGTAGGTTTATTAAAGATACAAATCACATGTTTCCATGGATTAGATCTTCATACAATTCTGCATGTATGAATTAGAAGGTCTTCACAATGGTATAAAAACTATGAATCAAGGCTACAGACCTTAAAGCATATTTTAAAGGTGTCACGAGGTCTAATAGGTTTGTGAATAGAGAGGAGACAATAATAATGAGTTACAAGCCTGTGTGTTGGAAAAAACATAGTTCTTTTAAGGTTGTTGATGATTAGAGTTGAATAGTATCAGTTTCAAGCATCTAAAAGCATGAATGAAAGTTTCTAAGGGTTAAGACAAGATATTTTCAAGCCAATAAATGATTTTAATTGCTTAAAGGGCATCAACAAAATATGGAAATAGTTAAAAACCTGCTCCTCAAGACGTGTAACTTGCTCAAGTGGTTTAAATTTATTTCAAACATGTGTAAATCTCAAAGTGAAGTGAGTTATGTTAGCTTGAAGCCTATAATGGTGAATTTAGGTCTATATTCATGAAGAGACTCAACAAAGGGCTCATTAAACCATGAAGAACAAGTCAAAGATCAGCTTCCCCCTCTCCAACATACATGCCCAGGAGGAAAGTGGTGAGTTCAAGGCTCATTAAGGAAAAAAACCAAGCATACTCTAAGAATATAGTAACACAGGGAAGCCTTTGACCAAATCCATCATGGAAAACCTTCTCAAAGAGAAAATTGGAGTAAGAATAGGGTGTTTTATCCCCTACTATGCCTAAATTGGTTTATTTCTTCCACATGAAAATTTAATAAATGTAATAGTGGGAGTTTATTACTATTTTCTGCTCCCACTTGCTATTATTTTCTATTTATATGACTAAAAAGGACTATTTTTAAGAGCACTCTCTTTGGTGTAGAATTTTTTTGCTCATTTGAAATTGTAACATTGGATTTAGCTTAGAAATAAATTAAGAAATGAGTTAACTTTCTTTAATTTCTTGTATTTTGTGTGTAATTTTTGGATTGTCAATCTTTACTTGTGGAAAATTAGTCCTTCCCTTATATTATTATCCAGTCTTTCACACTTTTATATTTAAAGATATTCTTTTTTAGGTCATATGTTGTGTATTATCAAACTTATATATAAATTATCTATGCATTTCATCATTTGAGTCTTTTTGTAAGGTGATTTATGATCCCTCATAGTGCTATATTAGGTTTCTTACCTTCATAAAAAATAATTATGTGAGACAAGTTTGTTGAATACTGTGTAGAAGAGTTATCAGTTCTAAAAAGGTTGTCTTGTGTTGATTCAAACACGTAAAGGAGTTATCTAATATTTGGTGTATCACCACATTGTAATTTCAATTTATCTTTATCCCTTTTCAATGATAAGGAGTTCAGTACCATTTGTAAATAAGTCTTTGTAGTAGTGCATTAGGCCTACAAGCTGATCTTACATCAAGTCCACATGGTTTAGGAAGGAAGCTAACCTTATCTACAGGTTCATCCAAAGGAGGCAAGGTCCCCCACCACAGGGATGTTCCCATTATTACACTAAATCAAATAGTGATCAAACAAGTGCAAGATTCACATGAAAATAAAACCTATGGGTCAGCTTATTTGTCTTATTCAACTCTATCATGAGGTATTTTAAAAATATGTGTATAAATACAAATTTAATCCTTCTCATTCCCCACTATCAAATACCAAACAAAAACCTACTAAAGGTAAATTAAGCAACTACAAAATAAATTTAATCTACCATATTCATCATATTTTCATATCAAGCATAGGGGTAATCATATTATAGGATTAAAGCATTCAAATAACATCCCATGAGCAATATTTGTCAAATTACAAGATAGATCACTACATGCATCATCACATAGTATATTTAACCCTTGTGCACATTATTTCCAACACATTGGGTATAGCTACATAAATTTGAGGCCCTCATTGGGGTATTGGATATTTAGACAACACATTAATAAAGGGGTCTTTGGGGTCAACTCGATAATATGAGTCCACTAACCCATTTTTAGAAAATCCATTCCAAGGGTGAATAAAGACGAAGAACTAGGGTTTGATCAATAAAAAAAGTGAAAATCTATGTTCTTAATATAAATACATCAGTAAAAAGGTGACTTAAAACCCAAAATAATGAAGTTGGTTGCATCCATATTTAGTCATTATACCATATTGGACACCTACATGATAATGAGACATAAGCATTGATGGTAGTGTCCAAATCTAATGGTAGTGTCTATGGCTACAAAATTACAATTTCCAAAATTTGGTGACTAATCCATAATATTGATCTCGCCTAATTTATACTTGTTTCCAGTTTAGGTATACATGTGTATAATAAACCAACGAAGTATCATTGTTTCTTATTTATTATAAGATCTTTAAAAAGTTGTACTTTACTATTTTTATCAATCTCAGTTGTATAATTTGAAATATTTTTTATCTAAGTTTTCTAACTAATTGGCATACTATAGATTAGTTTATCACCCTTATGCTTGAACTAATAATATTTTCTTAACCATATACCATATTATTAAATTTTAGGGTTAAAAATTTGGTGAACTCAACCATAAACCTATCTTAACCCTAATTTGACTTAGGGTTTCATGGATTTCTATTTTTTATTTTTTTGATTGTTATAAATTATTATTCCAAATTCTAAATTTTTAATATATAAACAATGGAAAATGCTAATTACATTTTTTTTCTCAGATGGAAGATAAAAATTCACCAGTCAATCATATCAATAACAAAAAACCTTAATGGATGCATTTTTGTGTGTTATAAGAGATGATATCAGTAAAAATGCTAAGTCTAAGGCATACTCACCTAATGATGGTAAATCCTTAGGTGGTACTATAATCAATTCCATACCAATGAAACTCCCCTTGAGAACATAATCACCTCATACATCTAGTGGGGGCACATGTTATGGGTTTACACCATTATTCCCTGAAACACATACTACTATTATTACATCCTCCATGGGAACCATTAGCAGTTCAACCCAATTACTGATTTTAATGCCCATATCAACTCAGACCATGTTTCCATCCACTTTGGTGACTTATAAAACTTCAAAACTTAGTTATTAAAATGTGAAATATCTTGTACTAACTATAAAATTTCTGCAAGCTAAGGTTACTAACATAGAAAAAAATTATATGAAATCACCTTATACTATTGATTCACAAGATGTATTACATAATCCTCTACACATGAAATTTTATTTCACCATTTTCCAACTAGATTTATTACACCTAATTTCATATTTTATGATGGCAAGGGTGATCTTGGATAACACCTCTAATATTTCTATGCAATATGTCTTGATTATGACTCTAATTCTAAACTTTTGACCAAATTATTTCTAAGGAGCTTAAAAGAATATGCTTTAGGATGGTTATATGATTTACCAATATAATTAATGAGAACATTAAAACATTTATTCAATTAGTTCCTATCAAATTTCTCTATCAACATCACTAAAAATATGTCATATTCTCAAACTATAAAAATGAAACAAGGAACCAGTGAACCTATCAATGAATATGTTTTGAGATATAAAATAATGTTGGCCGAAATGAAAAATCAAATGGTAGATAAAGAAATAAAATACATATTCATGCAAAACTTACTTTCACCATTACATGAGTCCATTATTTTCAAAAAATTCAAATATTTTGATGACTTATGCCATATTATTCTAGACCCTAAAATGAAATTGTAGTCATATAAAATGCAAAAATTGGTAATTTGAGCATGATTAATGACACCCAATCCTTTAGGTCCCTCTTGCTCACTCTCATGATCCTATTAGGCTTACTTTCACTAATCCCTAGTCATTTATGGCCTTCCAAACTTGACCCCTAACTAACCTAGGACCTTTTTTTCATGACTAATCCCTCTAGGTCTTGTATACTTAGGAAAATAACACCAAAGTTGGACTATAGTGCTATACCCTAGGGTTTCCCCTTTTCAATGCTCTAGTCCAATCATAATTTGGGCTCAGATTACCATTTTACCCTGATTCTTCTTGTTCATTATGTTGGCCTAGTCTAGTTTCATCTAACCCATGCCCAATGGATCCATATATAATCCCATTCAAAGATCATTTGGAAAGGGTTTGAAAATATCATTCAAAAATAAAGAATACAGGAAAGACCATCCAATTAATCTTCCCTATTCTTTGTATATAGCTCGCCTATGCACTTTAAAGTGAATTAAAGACCTTACACTAGTCCCTAATCATCTCAAGCATATTCAATTTTAACATTTCTTGTAATTCATTCACTTTTACACCAAAAACTCTTAAGGGGAGAAATACATATGGCTTGATCCCTCTTTAGAGTATTGGTATGTAGGCAACATGCCCACACATGGGGTGTGAAGCACGTCTAGTACATCTTACACACACTAACCCTTTTTTCCATTTGCTAAAGTTTCCTTCAATTACATATAAGATACTAGTACATGAATAATTATCTCTCAGGGAGTTCTATTGACAATGTGGACCTAAAAATTGGTACATAGGCTCACACTGACCTAGCAAACAAAACCTAAAAAGCTTAGATCCTAAGGATAATAGCACTAGGGAAGGAATACAATGATATAACCCAAGGTGTCTAGTTTTGACACTCCTATCCAATTAGAAAATGAAGTTCAAAATCTTATTTGTGATAGTGTCCTAGTCCTGCACATAAAATTTTAGACTTTGTCTTAGTTAGAACAATCTAAAATAAGCTAAGTTTCATTTTCTCTCTCACTATTATTTTTAGAAAAAATCAAATTGAAAATAAATTTCACAAATTAGTATATTTAATTAGGAATATTATTTACTAATTTTATTATCCCATAACCTTAACTAAATTAGGAATAATACACTATTATTCCCAAAATTGTTAATTCATTTGGTGAACCCAACTTATTGTGAATTTTTCATAAAAACCCTAGAAACCCTAGGGTAAATTCCTAGCTAATTTTTCCCATACATTTTTGAATATTTAAATAAAAAATTCCTCTCAAATTTTATTTTTTTAAAATAAATTTTAAAATAAATTTATTTCAAACCCTAGTTGGATATACTAGGTCCCAGTAATTTTCCAACATTAATCTAGTAATTTTATAATTTTTTGCTTGCATAAATAAATCAAAAATTTAATTTCAAATTTTAAATTCAATATTAATGTCAAAAATAAATCTATTTCAACCCATAGTTGCATACACTAGGTCCCAATGATTTTCCAATCATTTTCTAAATTTTAGTTGCATATTAAAATAAGAAAATCACTTCAAATTTCAAAAATTCATAATAGTTTTCAAAAATTTATTTTTCTCAAAACCCTAGTTGCATCTACTAGGTCCTATTAAATCAATACTTTTCCCATAACTTTTTGAAAATTTTCTTGAATATTTAACTTAGAAATTCAATTTCAAATTCAAAAATTCATAGTATTTTACAAAAATATTTATAAAAAACCCCTATTTTCATTTACTATCTCCTATTTTGCTTCTTGAGGTATCTCCTTACATATTTTGGAGCTTCGTATCATTTCTATGCATATTCCAATTCCTTGTTTAGTTATATCAGTTTAATATTTTCTACTATTATCCAAGTTATTTTCCTTATGCCACATAAGTTCCTTGCATCTCTTCCTTCAAGATGAAGTGCAAGAATTTATGGAAATCCTCCTGAATTCACCTAGATTCCTTCAATCCAACCATATACCATGGAAAAACAACCATCTCAAGTTTATGTTATAAATCCTACACATCTAGATTACACAAATTTTCATGAAGATAACCTTGATAATGAGTAGTATGAAAATAACAATGATGATGTACACACTGATGCTCATGCTCCACCATATTTGAATACTAATCCACTTCCACCTATTGTTGATAACAAATTTATCCTTAAAAAAGATCTAATTTTAAAATTTTAGATAAAGACTTAAGGAATATCCCTGAGATCACACTCTTATCTTGCAATCTATCATGGAAATTAAAAAGGCTAAACAAGTTGAGTCTTTCATTCCTTCAAAGTAACTAGTTGAAAATGACACTATGGGGGAAATTATGTCTCAAAAACCTCCTATATCATCCTAACCTACCTCTATAACACCATTTATAGCTAGTACATCCTTATTTCTTGATGTGACTGTCCTTGTGTAAGAGATAAGATCTCTTTAATCCAAGGTGCTACATCTTGAGCAAGGTGCCACTAGACCTACAAAGGTTTTGGATTATTTTTCTCTACTGCATACACCATTGACATGTCACATTGAATCTACACCCTTGGAAAAAGTTTTTTTTCAACCCAAACTTACTCTTTATGATGCCAAAAGTGATCTAGAGACACAATTGAGAGCTTTTCATGTAACATGCTTTAATTATGCATCAAATGACTAGATACTTACCAAGATCTTTCTATGGAGCCTAAAGGATTATGATTTATAATTGTTATATATTTATAGAATCAATAAATTAATACATTAAATCCTTTAGCTAACATGTTCCTTGCACACTTTAGTATCAACATTGGTGATAAGGTTTCATATGCTCAAATTTCTCAATAGAAACAATGACCAAATGAACATCTCACAGACTATGTTCTTTGGTATAAGACCATCTTGGATAAGATGACTAGACCCATGGTAGATCAAAATTTATAGGACAAACAAATTCTCCTACCAACACTTCATGAATCAATCATGCTCAAAAGATTCTTTTTCTTCACTGAATTGTGTCATACATTAAAGGAAAGAGAAGTCAAACTAATTTCAATGGGCAAACTAAAGTACACTAATACATTAGAAAATAATAATAAGATTATAGAAAAGTCTAATATAAGGTTAATTTTAATGATACTAAATGGTATAATCAACCTATAGTCAATGTGGCTTCATAGCCTCTTCAGGGAATAGTTTTATCAGCACCCACTCAGTGTACTTTTTCACGTCTTCCAGTTCTTATAGCTAGGGTTTTACAATAGCTTTTGGATTGTAATATCATATCCCTCCCTCTTATTTGGGAAGTTGATCCAATAAATCCTCTTGCAAAGGGATATGATCAACAAGCATTTTACAACCACCATAGGGCACTGGGCAATATGAAAAATAGATGCATCAATTTAAAGCACAAGATATAGGACCTAATAGATGTAAACACTATTGATCTTGGAACTTTAGTTGAGCCTCCACCGACAAAGAAAACATAGGATAAATCATTGAAAATATTCTCAAATCCATTTCCACAACATTCAAAATAAGATATAGTAGACACATCAAGGGTTCACTATTCATATCATGCACATCTACCACCAGATACATACATGGCATATTTAGTTGAGTCACATCCTTTGAGAAACATGACTAGTGTATATAATTCTAGAGTTATAACTAGACCTTATATCTCTTTATTAGAATAGGAGATCATTGAGGATGATTCGGATTATCATGCACTCTTTATTAGAGCTCACATTCATAATCAATCTATTTAGAGTGTGCTTATTGCTTATTTACAATAGGTCTACTATTAACTTGTGCATATTGACACTACTACAAAATTTGGGTTATTTAGAGCAGGATATCACTCTAATAAACATAGTTATCAGTGGTTTTAGTAGGCATATATAGATTTCATTAGTGAGATAGTACTTACACTATAAGTTGGCCCTACAAATGTGCCCACATCATTCACTATAGTACCTAGCATAGGAGTTTTTGATATGTTACTTGGTCGACCATGGATTCAAAAAATCAAAGTAGTACCTTCTACACTTCATAAATGCATGAAATGCATTCATGTTAATCAAGTTGTTATAGTTGATAGAGTTCCATATGAGTTACCACTCCCCACTTTAGAAACATCTACCAATTTACAGTTACCAATTTTAATTTTGCCACCAATTTTAGCTTCTCCTCTAGTTTTAAATCCTCTTGCACTTCAAATTTAGACATAATTAAAGCATATATATCTAGTAAATAGGGTTCATACACCCCCATAACTTCAAGATTCTATATAGCTTCTAACTATAGTATTCACACCTAGAGTAGTTTCATTGAGATCTCATGCATCTACACATAGAACACATGTTTAGAGAGATTCTCCTACTTCTAGATGGGTCCCTAAGAGCCCTAAAATTATATCCACTTCTTATAGTTATAGAGGGACCCCACAGTCAGTTTGTACTTCAAATATTTTAGAACATTTATAGCTTTTAGAGACATAGTCTTAACATTTCCATCATACTTCATGATCACGCATGATTCCACTCTTTGATACAAGACACCATGATAGGGAGTTTTGCATGAGACTCATCAGTTAGCATCATCTATATCCAACATTTTTTGTACATAATATATTTTTATTGATTGTACATAGCTCAAATATTTCAAAATAAAAAATAATATAACATTATAAAATCTAAAAACATTGAAAAATGTCAAAACAAAAAAACATCTCAATTTTATGTATCATCCATAATTTACATTGTTACTACTATGATAGACTTACATTTGCTATTCTATGATTACTTTTTCTTGATTTATCTACATTACCATTCTTCACTTGATCTTCCTTTGATTGTGTATAGTGATATCCAGCTCTTTGATTACTTCACTCTACCCATTGAGGGGGCATCCTACATCTACATCGAGACACACATTGATATATCATCCCCCTAGGGGCATCTTATACATGACTACACCATCCAGATTATGTCATTCATACACTACACACTCCAAATTATCATGTTGATGTGCCTTAATTACTAGATTATATAGATTACTATATTTACATTTCACTAGTATCTAACACTTGTGTATCTCTTAGCATATACCTAGTCTTGTACTAAACATGTCTTGCATACTTTCACTCTTAATTTGATTAATTAGATGTGATTCTATATTTATCTTTATTACATGATTTCTCTTCTTTCTTAGCATAGCTTATTGGATTACATTTCTAGTTCCTACTTGTCCCCTGTATGTGCCTTAGGACATTTGATAATGTCCTTTACTTCTATTCATGTGTGCACCTTAAGAAATTTGTCAATGTCCTTTATTTTTAATCTTCTATGAGCCTATGGCCCTTGTGCCAAGATTGTTTTTTTCACTTGTATGTGTATGTGGCATTTGAACATGCCTTATATGCTTGATTTGAAGTTTGAGTGACATGTACCCATATCTCTTGTTTGCATGGCCCCTTGGCCATCCTTGTATACTTATTGCTTCTTGATTTATGTTCTTGTTGCTTGATTACTTATCAATTGTTTCAATTACATGTTCCATATCATGCATTTTCTTGTTTTCTTGGATGCCATAATGGACATCATGATCCATCCCTCCAACTACCAAATAATGAACTGACAACTAACACTTTCAATTCTAGTTTATTAAATTACACATTCTATTACATTGTTACATTTATCTAGGTATACCATTGTTGATCTAACAATATCTCAAATCAGCCCCTACTATATCTTGAGATATATTATTTTTTATCATTGCTATATCATACATATTTATAGCTTAACACATATGTAGGGCTTCTTCTTCTAAGGGTAATCATTACAAGGTACCTATTCCTACCCTCAGAAGAGGGGGAAATAAATAGGGGTTTTGATATAGAGATTAAAACTCTTATAGATCAAAAAATTCAATTTTAGAACAACCAAACTAATAACCAGTCATCAAACTACTCAGAATACACTAGGTAGATAGTCAAGATTGTACAATAGTGATCAATTTCATCCCAGTACAATAATGCTGAGATTGGACTACAATAATAGACACTAGGGTGTCTATTTTTGGTGATCTTATCTAAAAAATAGAAAAACCAAGCTTTCTAGAAGCAAGTAAAAAAGTAGGTTTAGCTATAGTTTTGCACAATCAAACTAGTTTAGATCAAAAATTTTTAGTAAAATTTTCTTAAATAATCTAGACATAGGGGGTATTATGTGTGACATGATTAGTTCTCACTTTTAGTTTTAGATATGGAAATTGGTATAACTTTTAGATTATAATCCATGTTTCAAACACTAGTGATTGGGGGAAGATTACACAACACTTTTGCTTCTTCTCTTTTAGTTTTTAACATCACCCAGGTATTCTTAGTAGTTGTGTGCCTTATTCCACCTATAAGTGGTTAGACTCATTTCAAAGTGGATTTTATACAATCCTAATCTCTACATTCTTGAGTATCCAAGTTCCCAAGTGGCTTCCATAGAAGCCAAATTTTTAATTTCTAAGTTGGCCAACATTGGCCTAGTTTCCATCACACATTCAACTATCCACACCACATTGTCAAATTTATATAGCATTCATGGGATTCAAAATCCATCTCATGAAACATACTTTTTCACATTGGTATTAGTTCATATCTTCAATTCATAGGGTAATGATGGAGCCAAAGGGCCACCCTTTGTATTCTTGAGCCACCTATTCAGAGGGATTGGACACATAGTTCAGACATCGATTAACACATGCATGATGATTTGGCTTAACTTAGTAAGTGATGATGGAGATAAAAGGCCAAAATTTGTATTTTTAAGCCACTTTCTAGGGAATTGAGCACTCAAATCCATTTGTGATATAAATTTTGGTACAACATCATCCAACACATCCAATATTGCTCAACCTTACTCAATATCACAATAAGTTTTATATTGGTTCATGTACTTGATGAGGTGTATTTGTTCCTTTCTCTTCATCTATCTTACCTAGCTTTGTAAGTTCATAATTTTTATTACATATAATAAGAATTTATCTACTCTTTGTTATCCTTTCATAGATTCACACTTACACAATGTGCTTTCTATGCACTATCCAACATTACTTAGCATCACAAGCTTATTGGGCTTCACCTTTGTAGGTAAGTTGAAGTACACTTTCTATTTTCCTTTATCCTAGTATTGCACTTTGATGCATCAATAGAATAAAGGGGGGAAATGTAGTCATATAAAATTCAAAAATTAGTAACTTGAGCATGAATAATGACACCCAATCCTTTAAGTCCCTCTTGCTTGCTCTCATAACCCTCTTAGGCTTACTTTCACTGATCCCTAGTCATCTATGGCCTTCCATACTTGACCCCAACTAAGCTATGACCCTTTCTTCATGACTAATCCATCCCCTAGGTCTCATCTTCTCAAGAAAATAGTGACAAAGTTATACAATAGCATTGGAACCTAGGGTATCCCCTTTTGAGTTCTCCTATCCAATCATGATTTGAGCCTAGATTGCCATTTTTCCTTGATTCCTCTTATTCATTATGTTAGCCTAGTTTGGTTTATCTAACCCATGAATAATAGATCCATATATAATCCCATTCAAAGATCATTTAGAAAGGGTTGGAAAATATCATTCAAAAAGCAAGAATACAAGAAAAACCACTTAAGCAATCTTCCCTATTATCTATATATAGCCAACCTATGCACTTTCAAGTGAATTCAAGACCTTACACTAGTCCATAGTCATCTCAATCATACTCAATTTTATCATTTATTAAATTTCATTCACTATTTCACCAAGCACTCTTAAAGAGAGAACTACATATGGATTGATCCCTCTTCAGAATATTGGTATGTAGGTAGTATGCCCACACATGGGGTGTGAAGCACGTCTAGTGCATCTTACACACACTAAACCCTTTTTCCCATTTTCCAAATTTTCCTTCAGTTGTATAAAATATAATAGTATATAAAGAATCAAATCTATATGGAGTTCTATTGATAGTGAGGACCTAAAAATTGGTACATAGGCTCACACTGACCTAGAAAACAAAACCCAAAAATTTTAGATCTTGAGGATAATAACACCAAGGAATACAACACTAGAGCCTATGGTGTCTAGTTTTAACACTCTTATCCAATCAAAAAATGAAGTTCAAAACCCTATTTGTGAGTTTTCAAGTCCTACACACAAATTTCTAGACCTTATCTTAGTCAAAACAATCCAAAATAAGCTAAGTTTTATTTTCTTTGTCTCACTTCTATTTTTAGAAAAACTCAAATTGTAAATAAATTTCAAAAATTAGTAGCTTTAAATATACCCTAGACCCTTAACTAAATTAAGAATAATACACTAATATTCCCAAAATTTTTAATTTAGAAATTTATTTGAACAAGCTTAAGTATGTAATAAAAATATTAACTACATCTAATACCAAATTTCATATCAAGCCAAGCTACAAGGTAAAACCTATATAACCTAAATTAAAATAAACACAATGGTTGATGCAGTGTCACATCAACCTAATCGACTCATATTATCCAATGCACTTAAGAGACAATTTACATACTTACCTAAGTCTCTAGATTCTTTACTTCTAAATCTTGTGGAGTGTCATACGGTATCTCTCCCTCCTCCCATAAAGGTTAATATGAGTCAATCTATACTGAAAGGACATGATGCTAATGCATATTATGAATATCACCAATGCCCTGGGCATTATATAAACATATATTATACCTTGAATCATAAGATACAATACTTCATCAATGACTAAAATATTACATTTGAATATTCTCCAAAGGATTCAGGCTCACAACCTAGTGATAACCATAATCAGAAGATATTTGACAACCCTTTACAAGATTAATCTAAAAAAGATATAGAAGTAAAAATGATAGAAAATACACATCCTCCTCCATCACATTATGGGCATCCATTAGATGGGATGATTGTCAATTATACACACATAATACCTCCTATGGTTTAAAGACCTTCTATTACATTTGATAACAATGATATAGTGGATGATGAATCAAATCTTCATTCATTATTTATTTGAGCATATCTTCACCATCAACCTATATAGTGTTATGATTAATAATGGTGCTAGTGAAAATGTATGTACTATGACATTAATTACGCATTTGGTATATACATAAGAAGATTTATACCCTTTGACCAAAATGATCAGAGCATTTGATGCAACATCACAACATGTTATTGGTGAGATTGATTTACCTTTATAGGTTGGTACAATACATGTGGTTACCACATTGTTAGTTATACCATAGACATGAGTATTTGATATGTTATTGGGATGAAATTGGATACATAAAATCCATGTAGTATCTTTCATAATTCATGGGTATATTAAATATATTCATACCAATAGGGAAGTCATAGTTCTTAAAATTCCATATGAACATCCACTTGAATAAGGGAAGTTTATTCTAATATCAATAATTATCAAACCAACTAAGGTCAATCCTAAATAAAAGGGCAAGCAAAAATAAATCCCCTTTCCTAGGTGTCCCATACTTGATAGGCATTTACACTAAAGATACACAATGGATTCCATAAAATATTCATCTTACATAGCATACCCAATTACCTAAAACAAATAAACACATTCTAATTACAACTAATACAAAGAATCCAAAGAGCAAACAATATGGGTTCCACGAATCCATACTCCTTTTATTGTCTCTTCACGACCACAAAATATTATTATGCATACACAAAATACCATATATTATACATATTTAGATATGAAACCTACATATGCTCCTTAGAAATACCACTAGCTCCATATACCATATTTAAAGCTTGGAGATACCTATGATCATCCCTTGGATGGGATCATAAGTTAGCCTTTTCATTTAAAATAATCCAAAAATGTAAAAAAATAAAATATAAAAACATTCAAATAAATTCAAAAATATAAAGATGTTTAGCATTCCCTTGTTTTATCATCTCCTTATCATCTATGTTGTTTGATTTATTTTAGTAGATATCACATCAATTCAATTAATATATACACATTTATTTCATGCATATTTGAGGGTGATACATGCATATCTAGACACATGACCTATGCACTTAAAAGTTTTGGACCTTTCCTCTACTCATGTCATATAGTATTTTGGGGGCATCTAATTCTTTAATAATGATTGATACATGTTATGTATCCTTTATGATCATTTATAGATTATCATGTTTGAGGTTATATAATAACGCTTACACATGTATATATTCATGCTCATATATTTCATAGTGTACTTGATATGCTATGCTACATAACATTTTTTCTAACACATATATGCATGGACTAGTATAACATGCATATGCTGGTTGCTTATGCTTAATCTATTTTTCACTTCTTTTAGTGTATTACATTGCTTATTATTGTCTTGTTTGTGAAACATTTGAATATGTTCCTTGTATGTTGTCCCCTATGCTATTGTATGTTTTCTAGACATTTTAATATGTCATTTTATGTAGACTGGACATTTAAATATGTCATCCCCTTTGGTTATGCAACATTTGAACATGCTTCTTGTATGAATTCTCTTTGGATAATTCCTTTTCATTACATTGAGTGCTCTTGTGTGTGTGTGCTTTATTGTATTTTGGGCTTGTACTACTACTCTCTAAACATTACCATGATTTATATCAATCATTTTTATGACTTGATGTGATCACATACTATAATCCTAATTGATATATCTACTTTGACATGTTATCCCTATATGATACATGACTCATAAATAGATTACATAACTATATTCTCATTTTGAGGTAAGGTACCTACCATTTTCTATCTCCCTTAGATTGAGGGGGGGAAATTAGTGGGGGTATGTTATAGAATCATGATCTCATTTTTTTTCATAGTTACCAGATTTCAATGGGGTATGTCATAAAAACATGACCTCCACACTTATACACCTTCTCAGTTTCTAGATTCTAGTGGTGGCATGTCATAAAAACAAAACCTCTATAGTTATACACCTTCTCAAATTCTAGATTTTAGTGGGGGAATGTCATAGAAACATGACCTCCAAAATTATAAACTTACTAAATATCTATATAATTTAATAGGGGTAATCATAAAAGCATGAACTCCACTTCAACACAACTCTAGTTTAGTTTCATGATTCAGACATACATTTGGGTCAGAATCCTATACATTGCATCTATTTTAAATATATTTAATTTTTTAAAAATATTTATGACACATATACTCTAGCGTAGACATATTAGAGGGGAATATGCTATGATATTTCACCAAAAATTATAAAACATATCAACTAGACTACTCATCAAGACACACTGATAACACTAGGGTATACTATTATCAAGCCTTTTCTGTTACAATATTTGGTTTAGTTTATAGGTTGAAGTGAATAAATAATTAAAACTCACTATATTTATATATTTTAGTGATTAAATCATCCAATCTCACCAAATTTATTATATTAGTTGATTAAATCATGCACCCTCACTAGATTATATATATTCACACTTGAGTTGTGTGATTGAGATATAATGATCTCAATGGTCATTTTAAAACTCATCCTTACACCCAATTGGGGGTATAATACCTTCCAATATCCCTCTTCAAATCTCTAAGGTTTAGGTCTTAACCTTTTATATCTAAAATGCTTCATAAGGAATCATATTTACCAAGTCAAAGCATTAGAAGATAAATGGTTACATCAACACACACGTGATTCCTTCCTTGCTCTCTTTATTTTCAATAATTTCAATTATTTAAAATTTTAGATAATGTGCATTGATTCAAATTGTAACATGCTCTTGGTTATAGGTCATATACCAACAAAAAACTCAAAATGGGCTCAAGCAAAGGAAAACTGTGTTACACACACCCATGTATGAATTTCTTTCCTTTAACCTAGTAATTTCATCTTTATGCATTACTAGATTAAATGAGGAGAAAAAGTAGATACTAAAACTAAATATTTATATAATTTCTATCTTATACATTTGAAAAATATCAATCAAAGATCTACCCTTCAATTTTACCCCTCTTTGATGTTAAAAGGATCGAATTCACCATATCAATATGCTTAAATGTTTATCATTTAGTTTTATCCATATCATTTTGATTACTCAAGTCTCTTATACTACATAGAAAGCTTACAACTTGATAAACATCCTTCACTATTAGTTTCAGATCAACATCTATTTTTTAGCCTTCAAAACATGACTGGCCACATAGGGACATTATCACCAACAATAGTGTCTAGATCATTATCTAGTTTCTAGTTGCAAAAATTCATCCAAATTGAAAAATATTCTAAACCTATGGGTTGACCTATTTATATTATTGAACCCTACCATGATATATTTTCAAAAGGTGAGGTATAAATATAAGTCTAAGCCTTCTCATTCCTGATATAGAAAATACCAAGAAAACACCTACTAAAGCTAAATCAATCAATTACACAGTCAAGTTATTCTACACTATTCATCCTTATTTTCATATAAAGCATATGAGAAATTATATTACATGTCTAAATCATTCAAAGAGAAACCCATGAGTGATATTTGTCAATTTAAAAGATAGATCACTACATGCATCATTATATAGTATATTACACCCTTATGCACACACTTTACCACACATAGGGGAGAACTACATAAGTCTAAGGTCCTCCTTAGAGTATTGGTTATGTAGGTAGTGCTCATTAATAGAGGGGTCTTTGGGGTTATATCTACACAATGAGTCTAATAACCAATTTTTAACAAGTCTATTCCAAAGGTACAGAAAGGTGAAGAGCTAAGGTTTGATCAATTTGTGAAGAGTGACAACCTATGTCTTAGATATAAATATATCAGTATAAAGGTGATATAAAACCCAAAATAAAGAATTTGGTTACACCTAGATCTAGTCATTATTTTGTATTAGACAACTACATCATAGTCATACACTAGTGTCCATATCCAATGGTAGTGTCTGACTATGAAGTACAATTTCTAAAATATAATAATTGATCCAAAATATTGATCCTATCTACTTTACACCTATTTTTAGTCCATATCTACCTATGTATAGTAAAATAGATAAGTACCATTATTTATTATTTATTATAATATATTTCAATAAATTTACTTTATTATTATTAACAATCTCAATTGTATAAATTTAAAATATTATTTATCTAAGTTTTTTAACTAATTATCTTGTTATAGATTAGTTTATCACCTTTATGCTTAAACTAATTATATATTCTTAACCCTATACAATAATTTAAATTTTAGGGTAAAAAATTTACAAGATAGATCAATAAATTAACTTTCATATATCATTCTAAACCAATGTTCACATCCAAGCTAACACATAGGGGATAAATACACATGTATGATGCCTTCTTTGGAATATTGGCTATGTAGGCAACATTAATTAATAGAGTGGTCCCTAAGGTCAACTTGACTTCATAAGCCCACCAACCCAGTTTTATGAAGGTGAAAAGACATAAGAGGATTATCTAGGGTTTAGCTATATTCTAATATTTAAATCATGTGCATGTAATCTAAACACATAATTTAATAGGTGATAAAAAATCTAGAAATACCTAGATAGAATTTTTAGTCAAATGTCAATACTCCATACATGATAGATGTATTAAGGCACAAAAAATAACATCAATGCAAGTGTCCAAAATATGACAAAAGTGTTCATGCTAACATAAATCTAATTTTTAAAAGCTAAAAACTAGATCATAATCATCATATATTCTAATATTACACCTGCATTACTTATATTTGGTTGCACACTAGTGTATAAGTTAAGTATAATTTCATATTAATATTATCAAAATATTGATTGTTGTACTTTATATACTTGAAATATTATTAAATTTAATAATTTTTTATTATAATATCATTAGAATCTAAATTCATTAATTGGATTTATTTTTAGAATACTTTACTCCATGTTTGATTATGCTACCTTTTTCATTATTAATCCTTATTTACAAAAGGGTTAAACACCATCTATCGAACCCATTTTTACAAGTGATCTATGTCAAAAATGTAACTAAGGTTTCCAAAGTAAAGATAAAAAATTTAGTGTGCAAGACCAAGGGAAAACACACATATAATATTCATTTTCAAGTGCATGCAAAATGATCTAAGGTGACACATACTTGCACAATAAACTAGAATATTACTGGAAGAGCATGGATAATACTAGTCACTATAGCGGTGTGTAGACACTATTTATAAATTATATATCACCTTAGTATTATACACTTGGAAAATACAAATCTGGGATATTCCTTTATGTTCTAGACCTTTTCCACTACCAAAAGGTTTGCATACACTATCTCACTATGCCTATTACTTATCTCTTAGTCTGACAAATACTGACACATCAATATAGATTATGAGGGCATATACCATGCATGTGCACTTAATTGAAATATACTTGATTATATATTAATACACATTTGAGTTTATATACATAGGAATATGCACATAGTTTACATGAATAGTAATTACAAGTTTCCACATGGAATTATATTTGAGATATTAGTTTTTAGATTTAACATATAGTTGCGTAACATTCCATATCAATTGGTATATAATTTAGGGTCATGAAACTAGTTCATGTACATTTATATTCATGAGACATGATATTAGTTCATGCACATATACACAATTATCATAGTTACAAATAGGCATGATATTGATTCATGCATATTTACACATTTTTAGTAAACACTATCACAATTATGTTGGAAATATTGTCATTGATGTCAAAGGTCTAGCATTATTGGTGATAAAGGCCCCATTGCATTCAATGGTGTTTTTAATATTCATATCTTGGTTACTGTGTGTTAATATTTATTTAATATTAATGAATATATTTTTAGTTGCATATAAGTCAAAAGAGGGCCCATGGAGAAGTCAAAGAGTCATGGGGTAAAATATGAAAGAGGAATGGGATACATTTTTTCATGAAGAGTCATCTTGAGGAATTCCAAGAGTCACCATGTGAAGACAAAAGAGGGTATGGCACATTTTTCCATAAAGAGATACTTTGAGGAATACGAAAAGTCACCAAGATAAAGACAAAAGAAGAAAGGATGATTTTGCTTATGAAGGGTTACCATATGACTTTTAAAATGCAAGGATATGAAGGGTCATGCAATTTTGGTGCCATTTTACATGAGGATTGAAGGGTCACAAAGGGTAAATTCCAAAGGTCATTTGGAAAGATATAAATAAAGGCTTGAGAAGCCATTTGTAATATGCAAGAGAGTGCATGGTTTGTATTTGTTTTCAAAGAGAGAAAAGTAAGAGATATTATAGAGTTATATCATTTGTTGAGTAAGCAACATTGAGAGATAGTTGTGTTTTATACACAAGAGGGGTTGGTGCTCTTGTGGGTTGGTGCTCACAAATCTTTGTAAGGGGTTGGTGCTCACAAATAGTTGCTGTGTTGGTACTTGGCAAAGGGGTTGGTGATCCTGAAAGTTGGTACTTGAGAACTTTGGAATTTGAGTTGGTGCTCATTCATATACTTGAGATTGTTCTCTGTGGTTTTTCCCACTTTGGGTTTCCACATAAAAATTTGGTGTTTCTCTCTCTCTTGTGTGGTGCATATTATTATTTCAGTTTTATTGCATATCTTGAATGTGTGGTTAAGTGGTTAAAGAAAAGGAATTTGAGTAATAAATAAGATATATAATATACTGATTCACCCCCCCTCTCAATATATTTCATGCTTAACAAATTATTGAATTGCAAAAATCACTTTTTCAATCTAAACCAAGTAGTGAGAAACCTTGAATCTATAATTTTTTCTACAATAGTTTATTCATATATTTATAGGTAATGTATGGTGAGATTAAATGATGATTAATAGACATGACATTACTTCTAGAGAACCCATCATGCAATTCCCATTATTAATCAGATCTAAGTTGTTAATTCAGTTAGTACATTGCATACTTCTCCCCATCTTTATGAGGGTTGGGGCATGTTATATTCCAAACCCAAAGCTTTGTGTAGTTAAAAAAATTTAGGACATGATTACCAAAACTCTTCAAGTGCTACAATAAGAAATCACATTTCTCTAATGTTTTAACAAGGAAGCATCATCTACAATAATCTGTTAGGAAAACATTTTTTTCACCAACATACATGTGTACTCTTTCCTTTTTCTTGAATTTTTAAAATTAAAGTTTAGATATAAATTCTCAATTTTTGGACATTGACTACTAGTACCAAAGAAAAAGTGTGTTTTACACACTTAGGTATACCTTTTTCCTTTTACTCTATAAATTCCATTTTTTTTGTTGAGGGTTGAGAGTTTTAAAAAGGCCCCCACAACCTTATAAAGATTCAAAAAAATACCAAATTTAATTTAAAAAATAAAAAACACCCAAATTATCTATATACAAAGTAGACTAATAAAAAACAAAATAAAAATATAGCTAAACTTTAGAAAAAGGTTAACCTACCTATAGCTAAACAACAAGAAAGTATCCTTCAAACCTCATAAAGTTGACCAATACTCATGAATCTTGGCCCTCTTAGGTAATTTATTCATCTTAAAACCTAAAAATAATAACTCAAAATAGAAATAATTACCTCAATTTGAATCAGAAATTTCTTTCAATTTAGTGCTCCTAGTTACTCTATTAATTAGATGGACTTATCTCTTGAATTTAGTTTTTCTTCTAGATACCATATTCCTACCAACCATATTATTTCCATCCTCATGGGAGGCATATAACTCAAATGTTGATATCTCCTTTATAACACATTCATTATACATATAACCTTCATAAAAATCAAGAACACTTAGGTTCCCCACAACTATTTCTATAGTTAGAAGTTGAATTTCACTTTGTTTCTATAGAACAAGGAAGTCATTATTTTCCACTCCTCTCCAAAGTTGGTATTGATCATGTATTTATAGGACTCATATTTATCCATCATATATATATTTTTATTCCTCCTCTTCCTTCCTCACTGGAGTCTCTAATCATTCCTTTTTCTTCCTCTTGAAGGTTCAGATCTTGGTCTTCCAAAAAATTAGACTTTCCTTATTCAAGACCTTTTGATTATTTATCCTCCTCCATCCTAATAGTCTCATTACAACCTTAGTTTTATTCATTCTACCTCAGAAGAAAATAATTACCATACTTTGACCCATCATCATCTATTCCCATTATTTATTCTTTATATATACCATATGGAGTTACTCACTTTAGCTCAACTTCCTGCTCTTTAACTAGTTCCTCCTCTTTTTTTGACCTTGGTTTTAAGCTACCCATTTATTATAGAATATAATGGATTTATAGAGGTTCTTATTTATCCTCTACTCTAATTATTCATGTTTTTTGAGAGGGCATGTATTATATTTATGTCCTAATATTTAACACAAAGAGCAAATATATGGAAAGCTTTCATAAACTACAATTGGATCCTTTCTCTAAATTTTAATCTTAACTTGACAAAGGGTAGGAGATCCTTGTTTATTAAAATTTTGAGAAAGATTAGATCAAAAATTAATATTATCCCATATTTTATTACTAAATCAAGGGAGAAAAATTGATAAAAATAATTAACAATGCTTATTAAGAGCTCTTCTTCCTAGAAGATTCACCCATATTAGTATTTGATTAAAATTTTCCTTGTCTAGGTCCATACCTAGAGTCCATTTTTTGAGGGATAGGCTAGTTTTCCATAGAAACTAGGGTCTTCCCCAAAATAAATTTAGATCAATCCTTTGAATTTGAGAAGAATATAATAAATACATTTTTACTTAGGGTTGACATCTCCACCTATCCTTTAGGATTATACTTCTTAGTAGCCCATTCTCCATTAGAATAAATATTGTGTGTTTTCCCTTAAATTTTTTCTATCAATGCATTTGACCATCTGAGCTAAGATTTATAAAAAATTGTCTTGTACTTAGAGGCAAACAATCCATTTTTCCATTATAGACTTCAATCCTTGGGTATCATTTACTCCTAAATTTTGAATAATATGGGGTCAGGGTTAATTATATAGAAATAGTTCAAGCACAAGGGTGATAAACTAATCTATAAAAGGCTAAATAATTATAAACTTAGATACATGAGTATTTAAATAATAATACTTATATATGCTAAATTTAGAAAATATCAAATTTGAAAGATGTTGAATTGATTATAATACAAAAGATAAATATTAATTTGTTGGGTTTTACTGTGCATAGTCAAATCTAGATTGAAATTAGGTGAAAGGTATCCCAAATAAATATTATGGATTATTCATCAAATTTTATAAATTTTACTTCTATGGGTGTAGACACTATTGTCAGATCTAGACACTATTATCAATTCTAATATCTAACTGTGACATAGGTGTATAGTATAAAAAATGACCCAATCTTGATGTGATAAGCTTTATTCTTTTGTGTTTTCATTCACCCTTATAATGATATATTAATATTTTGGATATATATTATCACTCTTTTCCAATTTATCAAACCCTATCTCTTCACCCTTATAATGATTTTTATAAAAATGGGTTAGTGGGCTCAAAGTGTTGAGCTGACCTAAAAAACCCCTCTACCAATGGGTGTTGGCTACATGGACTATAATCCCAAGATGGCCTTAAACTTATGTAATTATCCCCTATGTGTGGTAATGTGTGTGCATAAGGGTGAAATATACTATATGAAGATGCATGTAGTGATCTATATTGTAATTTCAATAATATTACTCATGGGATACTCTTTGAATACTTCATACCTATAATATAATTATTCATATGTTTGATATTAAAATAGGGACAAATAGGGTAGAATATATTGGTTTTGTAGTTGATTGATTGATATTTTGTAGGCATTTACTTGGTATTTTCGAGATGAGAAATAATAAAGCTTATAATTATATTTATACCACACCTTTCAAAAATATCTCATGATAGGGTTTAATAAGACAAATAGGCCAAACCATAAGTTTCAAAAAATTTGAAATTTTAATGATTATTGGTAGTTGGACACTATATAAGGGTCTAAACACTACCATTAGTGAAAGTGTCCCTCTATGCTAGTAGTGTCTAAAAGGTAAGATAATAGTATAAATTTGAATCAATAGTGAAGGATTTTTATCATGTTCTAATATTTTTGTACATTTTAGGAGACCTAGGTCATCAGAATGATATGAATCAGATTGGGAGATAAGCATTTAGGCACAGTGAGATGGAGAATGTGATCCTTTCAATGAGAGGGAGGTTAGAAATGAAAGACAGAGCCTTGAATGATATTTATCAAATGTACATGACTAAAATTATATAAATATTAATTTTTAGTATCTACATTTCCCCCATTTAATATATTAATGCATAAGTATGTAATTACTACTTTAAAGGAAATATATACATACCTGGGTGTGTTATACATACCTTGAATTTACTTAAGACCAATTTGAGTGATTTTATAATGTATTAACTATAACCAAGAACATGTTACAATGTAAATCATTGTATATAATATAAAATTTGAAATAATTTAAATGTATGAAAAAAAAGAGCAAGGAAGGACTGCACCTATGTGTCAATGTAACAATTTTGCCTCTTGATGATTTGACTTGGTAAAGATTCTTTCTTATGAATAATTGGATCTATAAGATGTTTAGATATGAACCTTAGACATTAAAAGAGGGAGATTGAAATGTATTATGACCCCAATTTGATGCAAGGGTGAGTTGTGACATGGCCATTGAGATCACTATATCTCAATCAAATAACTCAAGTGTGAATATATATAATATAATGAGGGTGAGTGATTTAATAAACTCATCATATAAATATAGTTAGTTTGGATGATTTAATAACTCTAACATATAAATATGGTGAGATTGAATGTTTTAATGACTTCCACCTATAAATTAAACCAACTACTACAATAAAAAATGATCGATAATAGTACATCCTAGTGTAATTAGTATATCTTGATGAATAGTGTAGTTGGTAAATATGAAAATTTTGGGGTAATAACATGGCATATGCACATATAATATATCTAAGATAGAGTTTATATGTCATAAATATAAAAAATACTATATAAAATCTATGCAAAATTGTTCCAACGTATAAGATTATGACCCAAGTGCATATCTGAATCATAAAATTGAACCGGAGGTAATGCATGAATGGAGGTAATTTTTTTATGACATGACAACACTAAAATATGGAGATACTAAGTAAATGTATAAGTGTGGAGGTCATGTTTTTATTACTTGCCCCCACTATTGTGAAAATTTTTAAGTGTGGAGGTCATGTCTTTATGACATGCCCCCACTAAAATCTAGAAACTATGAAAATTGTGGAGGTCAAGATTATATAAAATTCCCCCACTGATATGCCTCCCACTTTTGAGGTGAGGGAGATAATAAGTGGTAGGTAACTTACCTAAAAAATATAAGGTAGTTGTATAATCTATGTATGAATCATGTAACATATAGGGATAACATGTCTACGTAGATATATTAATGAAGCACATAGTATGTGAACACATTAAGTGCTAATCTGCATGATATAAATTATAAAAATGTCTAAAGAGTAACAATACAAGATAAAAAGATAATCAATGACATGAAAACAAACACTCAATGTAATGTAAAATAAGGGTCCAAAGAGACCTCATACAAGGTGCACGTTTAATTTTTTCACAATCGAAAGGAGTGACATATTTAAATGTCCATACGATGACATATTCAAATTTCTAATAAACATACAATGGAATATGAACCAAAAAACAAGGAACATATTAAAAGTGTTCCATAGTTAGGATAATAGAAAGAAATGAAATACACTCAAGAAAGTGAAAACTATATGAATCATAAGAAACACACATAAGAATATCATACTAGTACCTACATATATGTGTTAGCAAAAAATGTTATGTAACACAGGATATCAAGTAGACAGTGAAAAATATAAGCATAGATATAAAAATGTGTAAGATTTAATATATAATATCAAACATGATAATTTATAAATGATCATAAGGGATATGTATCCTATATCAATCATGATCAGAGAAGCAAATTCCCTAACGTACTTTATGACACATGTAGTGGAAGGCTCCAAAATTTGTAAGTGCATATATCATGTGTCTGAGTATGATTGTTCCACACTCAAAAATATGTGTAAAACATGTGTATACATAAATAAGTGATATTACATATACTAACATAAATTAAAAACATAGATATCAAGGAGCTAATAAAACATGGGAATGTTAAATAATTTTATATTTTTTAATTATTTAAATGTTATTATATTTTTTTGAGTATTTGATTTTTTATTATTGTTACCACTAGAGGGTTTTGAGTGAAAATGGTTCATATCATGTTCCTCTTCTCTCCTTTATTTGTATAATTACCATCACCATCATGTGGTATGTGAACTAATCTTTCCTTGTAGGAGAATGCAATACCCTATTATTTTTTATCAATTTTAGCTTCCATTTGGTCTAGCCAAAATTAACCCAATGTAAAATTGTGTTGAGTTGTATAGGTAATGACCCACACTTTCATTTGGATGCCACATGGGCCATAATAAATTTTTAAGATTATGTATCCCAATGCTTTTTTCCAAATTCATTTATGATGTAAGTCTTTGATATAACAAGGTTGTGCCAAACATATTTATTAAAAATACACTTTTTTTTATAGGACCAATATGGTAATGGTGAAAATAAGATCCACCCATGACTAATGTAATTATTAAATCCTTTTGGTGAGGATGATTTTTTCATGGTGAATATGGAAGTATTTGTAGAGTATATCCATTCGGTATTGGTTCCATATTGAGTGAATTTTTTGAAGGTTTCATATAAAGATTTGGGATGCCATATGTTTGTATATTATATTAATTTGGTAATTCATTCCCATTATATGTATCATTAAAAAAAAATTTGTATTTTTTAGGATATAAATTTAATTATTTGTTATATTTGAGTAGGATGCAAGCATATCTATTCACATCCATGTATAAATGGGTAAATGAGGTATAATGATTATGTAATTCCCTTTCCTTTAGTGGAGGAGTGAGACCCCTACTAAATATGAATTGTAGTTCCAAATTTTAAGGTTAATATGTTGAGGCATATGATATATTTTTAATAGAATAAAATAATATTCAAGAGATTCATCATGATGTTGTTTGAATTTTTAAAAATGTTCTAATGTAAATTTTGGCAAACTGTGTGTATAAAATGTCAAGAATAAAACATCTTATAAATGATTGAATGCAGTTAAGGACCCATTTGGAAAATTATAGATCCAATCAAAATATTAATATATAAGGATCATATGAAATGATTTTAATAATATTCATTCATCTTCAGCCCAATTTAAAAATAATGTACATATTGAACTATGTGTTTGGAAGGATCTTCATGGCCAAAAAATGATGGCAATATTGGTATGAGAAACTCTTGTGGATAAAGATATTCAACTAAATTTTTTTGTAAAGGTTTATTTTGGATAATGTTATCACTATTAGTAACATTGTAATATGACATTTGTATTTTGAGAAGTGAAACTTATCTTTGAAGCTCTCCTATAGTAATCATCATGGACATAAAATAAGTAATAAGAATTGTTTAAGTTTTTAAAGATGTAATCATTGGGTGTAATTCATCATTTATTCAAAACATAGG
Source organism: Torreya grandis (assembly GCA_037957365.1). NCBI lineage: Eukaryota > Viridiplantae > Streptophyta > Pinopsida > Cupressales > Taxaceae > Torreya > Torreya grandis. The sequence goes on along the minus strand of JARHVA010006080.1, from coordinate 930,437 downwards.
AAAAGTTCATGTCTCATCATTATGAACTATTTTTTGAGCTTTAAATCACTTTAAACATTTAAAATTTTTGGTAATTGACCTTCACTTGAAAGTTTTTGAATTTTTGGAGATGGTGCAAATTTTGGAAATTTAAGAACCTTTGGTAAATTTTTGTCATGTAAATTTCTTTACATACTTGGTAATGGTATATCATGTAAGAGTTTTAGAATATTTAGTAAATATGTGTCATTTCAATACAAATCATTTGGTAATTTCACATTATTTATAATTGTGATAACTTTTGATAATTGTACATTTTTTGGGAGTTGCAACGAAGCCATGATATCTTTATGAATATTATGAAAGGTTCAACAATAAAAATATGGAAAGCTTGGTTTATTATCATCCACTATGAGTAAATTATTTGTAAATTTAGGAACCTTTTATAATTATATTATTTTCCATGGAGGAATATTTCCATTTATTGATATTTAAAAAGAGGTCATTATATCCTTATGAATCTTGAAAAAAAAAATCATGATTAAAATGGAATAATTTGACCATGTGTATCCATATTATTTTTGAGATGGGGTAGAATATGTTGACCATGATGTGATGACCTACCCAGTTGGTTAATAATATTCTTGACCTTGGAACCCAACATAGGTCATCGACGAGTGATGAGAGTGGGATGGTGACTATTATAACCACGAGGAGTATATTTTTCAATAAAATGGGTCAAACATGCCTAATTTTATTTAATTTGAAATATTTTATTTATTTTTACTTAATATTGATGTATCTATAAATATATATACCTATTATTACTCATAGGTTATGCTTTATTGTAAAAAACACCATTAATTTTATCTTTGGTGAAATACAGAATGAGATAGATTATAAATAAAGTATGAAACTCTAGGAAGCTGCACAAACCTAGAGTAAATAATGGTTTCATATTAAGACTCAAGGGTTGGGTTCACCAAATTTTAAACCTTAAAATTTGAATAATATGGGGACATGGTTAATAATATATAAATAACTGAAGCACAAGGATTGTAAACTAATATATTACATGCCAATTAATTATAAACTTATATAAATGAATATTTTAAATTATAATAATGAGATATGATAAATATAGAAAATACAAAATTATAAATATGTTCAATTGATTTCAATATCATATAAAAATGATACTTAGATGGTTTTATTATGCACATGTAGATTTAGTCAAAAGATTCTATAAATTATACTTTTGTGTCTATAGACACTATCATTAGATCTAAACACTACTATTAATTGTGATGTAGGTGAATATATAAAATAATGACTATATTTATAAGCTACCAACTTCATTTTTTATGGGTTTTATTTCACCTTTTTTCTAATATATCTAGATTTAGGATATAGGCTATTACTTTTTATCAATAGATAAAACCCTAGCTCTTCACCCTTATTCACCCTTAGAATGAGTTTGTCAAAAATGGGTTAGTGGGCTCATAGTATCAAGTTGACCCTAAATATCCCTTTGTTAATGGGCATTTTATACATAGACAATAATCCAAGGAGGGCCTCAAACTTATGTAGTTCTCCCTTATGTGTAGGGATGTATGTGCACAAGGGTGAAATATACTATATGAAGATGAATGCAATGATATATATATATATATATATATATATATATATATATTATATAATTTGACAAATATTGATCATTGTGATACTCTTTGAATGCTTCAAAACTATAATATTAATGCTCCTATGATTGATAATTAAAATAATGGTGAATATGGTATAATAAATTAGTTGTGAAGTTGATTGAATGATATTTTTAGGTATTTTCTTAGTATTTTATAGATGAGGAATGAGAAGGATTATACTTATATTTATACCAAACCTTTTGAAAATATCTCATAATAGGGTTCAATAAGACAAATATACGTACCCATAGGTTTTAGAACATTTGAATTTTGGATGAATTTTAGAAACTCGACACTAGATAAGGATTTGGACCTTACTATTAGTATTAGTACCCCTTTATGGTTGGTAGTGTATAAAAGGATAGTGGATGAATTTTAGAAACTCGACACTAGATAAGGATTTGGACCTTACTATTAGTATTAATACCCCTTTATGGTTGGTAGTGTATAAAAGGATAGAAAAAGGTACATATATAAAACCAATAATGAATGATGTTTATTATGTTTTAAGCTTAATGTGTTGTTAAATATACTTGGGTCATCATGATAATATGGGTTAGACTAAAAGATAATCATTTAGGCATAGTGAGATGTCGAATACGAGCCTTTTGGAAATAGGGAGGTTTAGAACTAAAGGGTAGAGCCATTACTAATATTTGTCAATTATACAAGACTAAGACACTATAAATATTAAGGTTTAGTATATACATGTCTCAATATCTTTATTCATTATATTTAAACTAGTCACTCTTTCTACCCAAGAGTATGGACTGAAGACAAGGGAAAATGCTCGCTTAATTGGGTCCAAAAGATCTTGCCTCAATATTATGTAATCCTTATTTATAGTATAAGAAGGATAAGATTCATGAATATAGTAAATTAAATCATTAATACCCCCTCACCTAACATGAATCATATGACATTCATCCCCTTTATATATTATCTCCTCATTTTATTGGTCAATAATTCTTCAATAGAGTTGAACTTGATGCCTCCCAACTTGTACTTTGAATTGGGATCTTATAATTTTGTCCTAAAAAACTTGGATAATATCATTTATAAATCATTTATATAAACTATTTTGAATTCATTTCCATTCATAATTATTTGGATATTTTTATTTATATTTATCTTTATCTCACTTAGAAATCCCTGCCCATTTTTACTTTTAAATTTTCCCTTTTACTTGAGACCATCATCCATCATCTTGGATTATAATAATACTTTCAAGATTTCATGCCATGTTTCATTTACTAAAATAAAATGGAATCATTTTTAGATACTAAAAAATGGTATTAATTATTTGAAAATGAAAAAATCAACAAACATTTACTATGCATGACTTGGGTACATAAATAAGATCTTAACCTACCACTCTCACACTTACATGATACCTTATGAGTTTAATCCTTTAATTCTATAATCACACACCTATAAAAACTATGTTTTTTATTTAAACCCTACATATAATCTTATAAAAACATAACCAAACCTCTAGTTTAGTCATCTTATGCATGGGTCAATAAATTTAGACTTGGTCAATGTCACTAGTTAATAGTGAATTGTACCTGATATTACTGGCCCTCTCATAACAAAAACTATCTTTTAGAATCAAATATTTCCTAAGGGTCAGACCATATACCTATAATGATTTATGTGTGATAAATTATCCAATTGGACTCATATATATATACAAATCAATGCCTCTATTGATATGGGACTCATCATATATTTAGTAAATATCTATACACTATTGCACACTAGGTGAGTCTTCCCTATTCTTCCCAAATCACCAATCAATCACTTATGAAGCATCCAAATCCAAGTCATTATCAAGATTCATATCTAAATCATAGTGAAATACACAATTGTATAATCACACTAGGTAGGAGAACTATGTGTGGCTTTATTTCCCTCCTTGGAGTATTAGATATGTAGGAAACATTAAATCATCAGCAAGGTTGATTGGGTTCAGATCAACCCATTATACTTTTTTAGTTTTTGTGGGTGTTTTTAGCCCTCATAATCATACTTAGGGTTTCAAGGGGAAGGAGGTTGATTTATAGATTTTTTAGCATTATTTATACACTATACTATTTTGTTAATTTTTCCATTCACACAATATATTACTATGAAATTTTCTTCACATATCTTTGATCCAACTAACAAGTTTTCATTCATTCCACATAAATTTTATATGATTTGTATTCCACCAAACTATACACTTGGTATTTTATCTCCCTTATTACACACAAAAAAATAACCCCTCCTAAAAATACTTATACATATAGCATAAGGATCCTAAAATACTCCTCACTCAACTAATTTGACTTTATTTATAATATTTCTTACACTTATTAATAAAATAAAAGAACACGTTAACTTAAAGTAAACTAGAAATAAATAAGTATTTGTATTGCATTTTTTATCCTATAAAAAGGCTTTATTTATGGCCTCCCATATAAATCATATTAATAAAATTTAGATCCTATTCCCAAAATTATTTATTTATAATCATTATCCATGGTATCATATATGTTTTTACTTTACCACTCTTGCACTTATTAACTTTAATAGGTTTATCGTAATTAACTTGTTTATTTTTATTGAAATTCATGTGCACTTCCACCAACCCACTAAGGTTTATTTATTTTTATCTTTTATGGACCCAATGTCATTTTTTATAAATTTTATTCTTAAAACCTTCCCTAGTACCTTTTCTATATACGTATCCTTATTTCACATTTTTTCATGTGGTTTATACTCAACTTTCCTTTGTATCTTCATCTTTTACTTTGAGAATTTTATTTTGTGTACGTATTTTCACTTTTTTATATGCATTATCACTTATTTCACCAAAATATTGTGTTTGTGGCCACTTTATTTATTATTTATTTTAGTTTTTAACACTAGCTATTTAATTACACAAAACCCACCTTTTTACCATATTTTGTTCCTTCCATTTATCCTTATTCACTGTGTAGAATATTATCAAACAAATTTTCAAAAAATATGGATCTTCATTTTCCACATTCATAATTTTTAAATGTGTGCCTAATCCAATGATTACATCCCTAGTTCATTTTACATCTTTACTCCTTTCTAACTAACTCAAAGCCTTACTTTTCACAGATCCCTTCCTTAATTGTCTAAATTATAATATTTAAGAAAATTATTTCTTATTATTTAGAATCCACCCCTTCCACATACACAATGCCATTTTTATTATCTGGGTAATTAGTAACATTTTTTGGCCATTCTCAAATCTTATATATTATTTTTTAAAAGCACATATAAACTTGATTATCATAGCACCAGAGTCTCGCTAAAAAGTGGGATAATTTTCCTCCTCAACCATATCTATCACCTAATTTTTTTGATAATGACACTCCATAATTTCCATGTTTATGCTACAAAATATCCCAATAATTCTTAAATTTGTCTTATTTTCCATAAAAAAATACATTTCTTGAAGGCCACAATGATGCATCATTAGTAAATGTTTTTACCTCAACACCTATATCAATAAATATATTTTAAATTTATAAAATATTTATCTTGGAATAAATTACCATCTTCTAGTCATACACTATGTTTCTTGTCAAGAAATTTTTTTCATGGACTTTCTTGACTCGACTCTAGTTCATCATACACACTTTGTTAATGCCACTATTTCAACAAAGGAATCACACATTTATCTTCAAAAAATAAATAGTTTTTTTGATATATCCTAATTCTTCCTAATGATAAACTATAATAATGCTTTCTTTGATATTTCCCCTCATTTCATACATAATTTGAATTTCCCATTGCAAATTTTATATCATTCCTTATTCCTCCATCACAAGTGTAGTTTCTGCATGCACATTCTGAATGGTATTATTTAAAACCTTTTATCTATTTTATGCTATATCTCTTTGTGATTTTGGTTCAAATGATATCAAACCATTTTTACCCCTCCCACTTATAATTATTATATATTAATTTAATACCTCCACCATCCCTCACTTTAGTTTTATTTTTTTCTTAGCACCTTTCTTGGTCTCGAATCTTGATCATCCATATAAATTTATACCCTTTTATTATTTTATAAAATCTTCCAGTATAACTCAAAAAAATAACTCATTTTGTGGTCCCACTAGAAATTTTTACATGTCAGTAATTTTGTTCAATCCCTATAATAGTGGTCTTATCAACACTTGAATCAACTCACAAAACAACATTCTCCTCCTTTATCACCTCACATATACCTAAATGACCTACCAACTTGATTATAATGCCCACTTTAGTTTTGGTTATAAGTTACTTGATTATGGTAATTAACCTAGTTCTAAACTTGGGGTGCAATAATAGCTTGACATAATCCTATCCCCCTCACTTGTTTAATCCCATAAATCACTATAAAATTATCTATCATGTGTAATTGTATCATAAATACTATATTGACATGTGATATTGATATTTTTGGCATACTACAATAAAAAATAGTTGCACATCTCATGATCAACCTTACAAACCTCACAAGATATAGTCACTACTTACATTTTTATCTTAGTACAATCCCATTTTATGTGTCAATCCAATTCACAATTATTTCACCAAAAAACCTTAGGCATTTGTTATGAACTATTGGTCAAAATATTTTGCAATCATGTTTCCATTTTAGAATTTTTTACCTAAATAACTAAGATTATTCTTGCGTATAAATTTACAACTACTTTGATTTTGAGCATAAAATCTAGTGTTTCTCAAGTATCCTAAAAATTATTCATCATAATTTGCTTACTTAATGTTGGCATAACACCTCCTATAAAACACTGTGAATGATATAATGTATGGGTATTGTAAGATATTTTTGATATAAATTTTATTAAACATGCATCACAGTTGTGTATGCTCTTAATAAAATATTATTTTATTTCCTTCAAAGCATATATAATTTGTTTTTCAACTTTGGTATGTGTAATTCAAATAGAAAGGTAGTATTTAAGTTATCAAAATACAACACAATTTGATTGGGATATTTTTTTGGTACTAAGTATGTGCACGACCTAGTAACTTTGTATAAATTTGACTAGCCTTCCTCTCAAGAAAACTCACTCCTTTATCCAACTAATAAAATTCACATTTAAGAATGTGATTTGCCACATATTTGTTTCCATGGTATTTTGATAGTTTCATTGAGATTTCATTATAGATCATCAGATAAAATTTTATTTTTTTATTTTTTCTTCCTCTTACTGTAGCTTTACCAACACAACTTACTCTTAAAATTTATACCAACCCTGCACATCCCTATATAGTACCTTCTTGAATAGGATCAATACATAGTCAACCTTCACAATCATATTCCAAATCCATAATCTCATATTTATGTAATAGGAAAAAGTTTTTTTAACCCTTTTTGGAAAAAGGATTAAAGGAAAGAGTAGCCTCATCAAAAAAGAGTAAGCTAATCTAAAAATTAGGCTAATTAAATGAATTTATATTCTACTAATATTCTGATAAGATATACCAAATCTATGAATATGTTAAATATATAAAGTAAAACATTGAATATTATGATAGTAGTAATGTGAAGGATAAATTTTAATTATCTTATACACTATTGTGTAGGTAGGTATAAGTAATGAAGGTGTAGGAATGGACTATATGAAGATATACATCCAGTCATTAGATTCTCAGTATTAGTTTTCTTCTAATCTAGACACTTTTGTTACCCTATGGACACTAGCATCAATGTTAGTGTCTTGATTCTACCACTAGTATCCTATATGGAGCATTAAAAATTTTATGGAATTTACACCTACACTTATTAGGGTTCACTATTGAATTTTGGATTCTCTATTTAGATCACATTCATAGGTTATTTATATTAGTATTTTGTTCAAAAATCTAGATCCTCCAATTAGGACATGCCATCTCATAAAATAAGGGTTAGTTATCTCAAGTGATCTTGAGTTGAACTATAAGGCTTCTCTTTTAGTGAACATTGCCTACATAGCCAATACTTTGAAGTGGGACTCATACATATGCATTTCTCCCCTATGTGTGGGATTGTGTGTGAACAATGGTGTAATATGCAATATGCGAGTGCATGTATTGATCTAGCGTAAAACTTGAAAACTAATACTCATGGGTTAAATTTTAATTACTTAAGACATATAATAATACTACTACTCATATGATTGATTTGGAAATAGGGAAGAATATGTCAATTTTGAATAATTGAGAGGTGATTTTACTAGGTAAGTGTTAGATTGTGATTGAAAAGTACTTGATGCTAATGAATGCTCTTTGAATTTTATTTATAAACTTTTTTTTGAAAATAATATCATTTATGGTTAATTAAGATAAATATTTTAACCCATATTTATCAAAAGATTGTCAAATTTAAGTGTTTGTAAGGTATAGACATTAGTGCTGATGCTAGTGTCTAGATATAAATGTTAGTGTCTAGGAGAATAGATAATTTTTGAAGATTTGTAACTGAAATTGAAGGATATATATCACATTTTAAGCATAATATGGGATACATGCAATCTAGGTAATCAGAATATTAGGGTCAGACCATAAGATAAACATTTAGGCATAGTGAGATGGTGAATGTGGGCCTTGCATTAATAGGACTAAAGGGTAAATATTAGAGTGATATTTGTCAAGTGTGCAAGACTAGTTTATCATGTAAAATCTATATTTGAGTATCTACATCCCCCCTTTAATCTAGTAATGCATAAGGATAAAATTACTACTTTAAAGGAAATAAATGTGTATCATGATGTGTAAAACACACATTTATTTGACTTGAGCCCTATTTAAGTTTTAATATGTGTATGACCTATAATAAAAAACATTTTATAGGTGTAATTAGTGCATATAATCTAAAAATGAACAATTAAAATTAATTGAAATAAAAGAGTACGAGGAATGATTACACCTATGTGTTGATGCAATCATGTTTCCCCTTGTTAGTTTACTTGAGTAATTGTTATAACAAAATTTTTAAACCTTGGAGAAGGTGGTTCAAACCTCTCAAAATTTGGTTAAACATGGGATTACCCTTAAAGATGTGGGTTGTCTATAACATGGGTAAATCTCTAGGTTGAAGGGATAGTTCCCCTTGATGAATCACTTAGGCTCAATTTCAATAATATATCACTTGATTGATTTGAAAAGTGAAGAAAAAAATAAAATAAACCTAAATACAATGGTGATGCACCAAACTTTGTTGACCACTACCACACATTTCACAATACACTAAGACTTACAAGACAACATGAACATACACACATCATAAAATGAACCTATTACATCAATGATTTGTATAAGGGTAAGGAATTGTAAGGATAAAAGGGATTAATAATTACATTTAAAAAACCCAAAAAATACCCTTGATGACACCAAATACAACCTAAAATAGAGAAATAACCACATGAGGCAAGATAAGTAGGATGCAAACAAGGTGATATACATCTACATTTGATAAGATCAACCATTTAGAGCTTAATCAGTATATGTAGTCATAGAATAAGGTAAAACATCAAATTTTTTATGAATAATAGGTAGAAATAATGATTAGGGATTTTCCATACCTAGGTGTAGGATCCATTTCAAATCCAAAGTGGCTCAATATATAACACAAGTTTGAGAGAAGAGAAGTGTGCAAGAGAGATAATGTAGACAAGTGTCATGTAAGTTACAATAATAAGAGGAGTTAGGTAGTAGATTAAATAGGTCTAGGAAACCATGTGTTTATCCTCTTTAGATTCTCTATCTCTCCAAGTGGTGTGGGGGGTTGAAATTCATGCTTGACACCTTGACTAGCTTTTTGAAACTCTCCTTATTCTTGACATGTTGAAGGACAAGTGGCCTTCTTAGTTATTAGATCAGTTTTTCCTACATGTTTTCTATAATCTTGAAACCTCTTAACTAACCCCCAAAAGTTCTCTTTAAAACATCACCTCTTTCTCTTTCAAGGTGTCAAGGAGGCTATTCATCTCCTTAGGCCTATTTTTCACATAAGTGTCAAAACCTGGTTTCAATTACTCTAGCTCATAAAAACTTAATCAATGGACTATTGGACTCATATTAGACTTGAAAAAATCTATTTTGAGGTCTCAAACTATCCCTAATAAGTTGACCTCTGCTAAAATCCCTAATTAGGCCTCATTCCTTGTAGCCTTTTTTGTGCAAACCTCCTTGTGTAGAGAAAACATAGAGGATATTGATAATATGACATATTTAAGTACCCAATATGTCCTTTCATATTTAGGGTTAATTTAATACTTTGAGAGTGAGTAGAAATGTCCTTTTCTACCCTTTATCTCTCCTAACTAGATGTCAATTAGGCCTCCCTACCAAGAGAGTGAAAAATGCATATCAAAACCTCCCAACATGTTCAAAACCCAAAAAAAGTGTGTGATTTAGTTATGAAACATACTTCTTGACCTCCATGTCAAATTTAAAGTTTTGACTCATTGTATGGACCTATAAAATGAAAATAATCAATGGTTTAACCCTATTCCATTAAGTTTAGTATAATTATATACCAACCAATTACATGGGAGTCTTGAGTATGTTTTGGGTTGTTTAGAAGTTTTTTTGATTTATCTAGAGGCATGTAATTACATTTTTCTCTCATCACGTCTTTATGGCTATCCTAAGCAGCCTGAAAGTAGTTTGGGTTCTTAAGAATGATTAATAAATATAAACATATGAATCATCCAAATAATTCCATAAAATTAAATTAAATTAGGGTGGTTCAATTACCATAGGATAAAAAGGTCCCATATAAATCCTCCTGATCATGCCATGTAAATTAAGATAGTCTCTTATCTGGAATCAAGTGTTCTATGAGGTTTGAGCAAGTTTTAGGTCTATAGGCGGTGTTCTTGAGTTTAGTTTTAGAATAAAAAACATAAATGGGGTATGATAAGCCTCCCATGACCTCTTTAAATGGTTATATATATTCTCTCTTTTATCAAACCTATGTTGCATCTCAATGTTCTAGGCATAAGGTTTGCATACAAAACTAACTATCATGCCCTAGTTCACTATATTCTTTCATTTATCTCTATGTCACATGGTTTAAGATATTCATGGAGTGATAAAACACGTTTATCATTATCTTATAATTTCTCCAAGTCCATCATATCTCACCTCTAACTAGATTCATCTCATCCCACTACCCATACAAGACTGTGCATACACTTAGGATTGCTATGACTATATATACAAGGTTATCATGATTGTATTTCTTTGTTGGGTCTAAAAATTTTCATGAGAAAATGTCATCATGGAATCATATCCAAACACTTATATTTTATCATTTCTCATATAACCTCTAAACTTCTTCATACAAGCAACCTTCTCAAGGAAGTATGCAGACTTGTCTTTAGATTGTGTGTGCAGGGTTTCTCATTTTGATCATATTTAATATTGGGTTTGATTTGTTCATGAGGTGATATAAAAATATGTAAATCACATTTATTAACCTTTTTACACTTCATATATCTCCTTGAAACAAACATAGACCTTGAGAGTGGGTAGACTATGCATATTAGGATTGATTGGGTAGAGTATTATGTCTTTATGAACCTATTTAGTCTCTTTTGGTATTTTTTTATAGTTATTAAAAATCCTAATAGATATATCCATATTGTTTTGATGTATCACAAAATTATAAAAACCTTGAATCATTAGACCTAAAAATCAAAAGCATCTCTATGTTTTCACTATTCATACACACTCCTGTAGGTCTCTCTTAGGGTTTTGTCTATGTGTATAGGTGACTATATAGGTATTATAACTTAGTGTTTTAGAGTTTTATCCAAATCAAGAAAAATATTACCTCTTGTCATTGACTAACTAAATGAATCATTCAAATCCATTTAAACCTTTATATTCCACTATCTCTCATTATCCAAGGCAAGATTAAGAGGCTGGCTATAGGTGCACATTTGGAGGAATTTGATTGAGTTTAGGATTTATAGGTATTAAAAAATATTTAAAAACCTTTCTAATGGATCATTAATTATTTTAATGATACTTAAAAAACCCTTAAAAAACCTTGAATACCTCATTACCTTATCAACAACACTATTAAGGAATTTTTCTCAGCCAAACTATAGGTGCCAGCTTAGACAGTTGACTGATTGCATATAGTCTTGAATTGACCCTCTAGCTAGGTAATTTGTTATCTAAAAGTGAAATAACATCAAAAATAACTCCTTATTACTATATTATTATGTATATATCATATTCAAGGCATATTAAACTTCCACATCCATTGTCTGCATATACACAATCCTATAGGTGAGTTATTAGGTCTGTTAGCTTATCATCCTAATACAACTAAGATTAGTTGATTTGAAGATACTTATTTATCTATGACTCCTCCAAATTGAAACATCAAAATGTTTCTAATGGATATGCAACCTTATTAAGAATTGACACCATGAACATTCCTTAGAATTGTAGACCTACAGGTTGCATAGGGATTGTCTAAATTTTTTGAGTTATTAAAGCCTTAGAGGGTGTAAAAAGAACTAATATGGATCAAATACCATTTTGAATTTTCATAAACACATATAAAGTGAAAAAAACATCAAAATCTTTGAAAAAACATATCAAGCTCATCAAAATATTCTGCTGAATGCAAACATAGAAAATAGTCTCAAGGAGTGAATAGAGATATGACTGTCTCTTATAAATTATACCTTAATGAAAATATTGAAACAAAATTAAAGATTATTTATAAGACTTTTTAATACTTATACAAACTTTCTTCTTCAAAAAAGATTCCACCATTCTGCCTGAAAATCTCAAAAAAGACCCCTATCATGGTTGACTAGCAGATTTTAGACCCTTAACTTCTTAGTGATTATTCATAGAGATAATGATATGAATCTAAAAACCAATTCCAAAATTTTTAATCTAACCAAGACTACAATCAATTCCCAAAGTTTTTAGCTCCCACTTTATCTCTCCTAGTCATATCATCTACTTCAATTTTGTCTATGTGAGTTTGTGAAGGGAGCGATGGAGGAGAGAAGTGAAATTATTTTTGGATCTAAAAATCACTTAAAAGTTTTTAATTACTTTTAAGAGAATTAAGGACACATTTAAAACATTTTCAATTGCAAGTAGCTTCCACAAATTTGATAACTTCTCTTAACCCCCCAAACTAGCATTGAAGTGTAAGAATCTAACTTTATTTGACAAGTTGATAGGTTTGGTAGTTGAGTAAATTATTAAAGCTCTTTATATTGTTTATTTTATTTATTTTTAAGTTAGGTAACTTTTATAGACATAAATATTAGCCAAAATCACCATTTATATGTATTTTTAACACCTTCAAGTTAATAAATAGTCTTCAAACATTACAAAAATTCATGAAATATTGTGAAAATGTGTTTAACACATGAAATTACTTTCATAAACCCATAATAACCTATGGAAAATCTTTCAAGGCACCAAAAATGACCCATTTGACCTTTTTTGACTTAAGAGACTCAAATAGACCAAAACACATAAAAGAGACTTACCTTAATATTTCCAAATTTACCTTAATAAATGTTAATAAGGTATTTTGGACTCAACTAAGACTTCATAAATCACCTAAGGTTCAATTTTTTGACTATAAGGATCCTATTTTGACCTAGGGGTCAATATTAGATAATATTAATGATACTTCCTAGTTGAAGCATTTGAGAGAGGTTCACAACGAAACCTTGTAGATATGAAATGGGGGATTAAAGGGTGATTATGAACCCAATTGACTGTAAGGATAAGTCATAAAAACCACATTAAAACATAATCTATGCCATCTATCCAATCTCACTTAAGTCAAATGGTGTAACCATATAGAACAAAAATAATAATATTTTCAAGTCAATCAAAGGTGCATAATTTTGATCACACTACTCAAAGGAGTGAATTTTTGTATCAGATAAAATCTCAATCAATGTTTCTTGGTAAGTTTGGTGCATGAATATTGGTATTTTTTGAATAATATATCTATAATTTGGTGCATTTTCATGTCATATTCACCTTAAATGTGTCTCAAAATGAAGTATATATTAAAATGTAATTTTTTTCCTATAAACTATGTATAATATGTGTCAAAAATATTTAAATATTTATCCCAAATCTATGATAAATGTATAATATTCTATCACAATTGTACATCTAAATCATGTAAACTATATCAATTTATTCCAATTATATTAATTGTATGCATGTAGAGTTGTGTCTCTATGACATGCCCCCACTAAGATGGCCCCATTTTGAGGTGAGGGGAATGAAAATTAATAGTCACCTTATCTCAAGAAGATAAGATAACCATATTATATCTATATCAATCATGTAGTTAGGAATCATATATTAGTATCATGCCTAAGTATATGTATCAATTAATCTCATAGTATCAAATCACAACAATACTTAAGATGCATGATATGGATCATGACAACATATATAATTAATAAGATAAATAAAAAATCAAGCACACATACAAGAGCACTCAATTTCACACAAGGGGGGTTTAAGGAGACTGTAACAAGGGGTTATGTTCAAATTTTACACAATCAAGGGGCTGACATGTTCAAATGTCCACACACCAAAGAAGTAATCAAAACTCATGGCACTAGGGTAAAAAAACAAGGAACATGTTCAAAACTTACATAATTAACACAAGGAAGAAAATAAGGAATACATACAAGTAATCCAAGTGATAATATGAAATATAAAAAACTAGCATAAGCATGTCATACTAGTCCATGCATATACATGTTAATGAAATGTCCTATAGAATGACATATCAAATACACTATGTAAGATAATAACATGAGTATAGGCATGTGTAAGTGTTAATATATATTATCAATATGATAATGTAAAATTATCATACAATAAAATAACATGTATTAATCATGATCGATAAAAACAAGATGCCCCCAATGTAGTGTGTCACATGAGAAGAGAAAAGGTCCAACATATACATATGCATGTATCATGGATATAATGTATGGTGTTATCACACTAAATTAGATATGAAATATATGTGTGTATTGAAATGATATGATATGTACTAACATAAAGTAAACAACATATGCAAAAGGTAGTAAAGATGGGAAATGTTAAATATTTTACATTTTTGCTTTAAATGAATGTGTGTGTGTGAACGTGTGTGTGTATATATAATGTTTGAAGAAATAAATGGATAAGAAATTATACCATATAATTGATCATCATGTATATTTTCATGGCATCAAAACTCTATAGAAATAATGGATACAATAAATGGTCATGTTGCCAAGGATCATGTATATGTGCCAAATCTAGAGTTGGAGATCTGTAATAATTTGTAGATGCATCATAATAATATGTGGTCATGAAATAATAGTATAAGTTATAGTGGTTCATTGAACACATTTTTTATTTCTTAGTTACCTCTATGGTGTAATTATAATTTTGGGTCTTTTTACCCTCTATGAAAGATGACGATCTGCTCTCAGTAACATGATAAGTTGTGGAGGTGTAAATGACGACTTCATGGATTCAACTATGTATATAAGATGCAATGTCCTCTCAAGTATTAGTCACATAATAAATGGGATTTATTTTTTCTTAAACTTTCACACATTATTAACATTAGTAGGTTGTATGATTATCTGTCTCAGAAAAAACTTCTCTTGTTATAGTGGATGTTCATATGGAATTCCTTAAGCATTGATTATCTTGTTGATATTAATATAATTATTACATCCATGAAAAATTTATGTTGTTGCATAAATTTTATGAATATAACGTCATCCAAATAACATATCAAATACTCTTGTATGTGGTATAAATGAAAAGTTTATGGTCACATATGTTGGACCAACCTATAAAGTTAAACCAATATCACAAAAAACTTGTGTTTTCCCATCCAATGATTTCATCATCTTGGTCAAAAGGTATAAATAATCTTGTGTATATCTCAAATATGTGAGTAATGTCATGGTACATACATTTTCTCTAGAACCATTATCAACCATAACACTATGTATAAGATGATTATCAATCTATGGTCTAATAAATAGTAAATGAAGATTTGAGTCATCATCCACAATCTCCTTATCATCAAATGAAATAGAATGATTATGAATCATAGAAGGCATCTCTCATGTAAGTGTGAAAATGATCCCATCTAATGGGTTCCCATAATGTGGTGGAGGAGGATGTGCATTATATGCCATATACACTTTTAATGTTTAATTAGAATGTGTTGGTCTCAATCTATGACCCATAACATAAATAATTATGATAGTTAACTAATTTGATGGGGAAAAATGGAGATAAAAATACATGGGATAAAATGTCCCCTCATTTTTAAGATTCAGTTGGTTAAATACAAGGGTTGACAAATTTCCAATAATTTAGATGGGTGAGAAATGGTAGTTAACCACAAAAAATTCCATCAATTTTGTATTGTCCAAGAGCTCTTATTTATTTTTGATTAAGTCATTTTAATTCCTCATTCATGTAGATATAATTACTATAATACAATGGATAGAATATTCATCACAAAAGGATTAAAAAGAGATAGAGTAGGGAAATAAAGTAAATGGTTCCTTGATTGAAACAAGTTTGTTAAATCTGAAAGTTAAAAGCATGCCTAATCACAATTATACCATTGTGTACCAAGCCTAGACACAACTCAAACCAAAAAAAATAAATATAAAAGATTATGGGGAATTAAATGAACATATTACTATGAAATTATGTTAAATAAAATAATATCAAAGGCTTATAGATAATGCACATAATGGTTTGACACAAATTCAAATTAAATAGAACAAAAATTTAGAGCCAATTAGACCAACTATTTCATAATATAACTGAATATCCATTAATGAAAAAGCATTGTAGTTTATTATTAACATTAATTAACCTTACCTCATCAATTAATGAAGTAAATTTCTAAATAACAACATGAATTTAAAACCAAACTAGTATATACTTCAATGTTATTACAAAAACATTTAGTTGTGTCGTTAAGGCAAATAATCACAAGCCAAAACAAGACAAGAAAAAGAGAGGTCTGAGCATATCACAATTTATATAGAGTTTTTGTGCCTAATATTTCCACACCCAAAATAAGAAAATATACTACCTTTTATAGAAAGATAATGGGATTAGACCCACCTTAACACAAGGCTCCCATCTTTGTCCATGATAATCACTCTAGGTTGTTATAATTTCATTCAATTAGAATATTCCCCTCCACTCTCAGAAAAGATCAAATTCTATTTGTATTTTATCCTTATGTTGTGACACATATGTAACTAAAATTATTCCATCACTTCTCTCTTTGGACCAAACATTCTAAATTGATTCTTTGAATACTAGAGTTGACTTATGCCATGAACATTCTTCATGATCAGGATATTTTTTTATTCCATTTATAACATCACTCTAGCTGTATCTTCATGTCCCCCTTATATTAAAGTCCGTAGACTTTGTATTCAATTATGTCACTTGAACTAAACACACAATCTATTTATGACTCCTTGATGATTTTTACATTTAAAAGAGTCATCAATCCATATGTTAGATAACTATAGATGCCATTAGACTCCACATGCCCTACCCTTACCTTTTCTAATTTTTGGTTAGACCTAGGCATGCTTGAATTGTGCCACTTGAAATGAATCCTACCTTCCTAGGCCTTTTATTTGATTCTTAAGATCCTCTCCATTAAACACATGGCCTTATTAACTTTAGTTTTTACTCCTTAGATTTAGCTTTCACTCCTACCCTAGGATCATGGGATGATGCTACATGGAATCATCTTAGTGAGTTGGACCTTTAGAGCTCCTTGGTTACATAGTCCTATCCCCATGGTCCTAGGTAAATGTGATCATTTCATGTGGTATGATCTTGATCACTCAAGGCCTTAAGGATTACCAATGGAAACTTTTACACTCACAAGTCCTTGAGTCCCTGGGATGATGCCATGTGGAATAATTTCATGGATTTGGAGGCTTGGGGCCATCCAAAATACTCAATACCCTCCCAAGTCTCTAAGTACATATGATGATTCCATGTGGCATCATCATAAGGATCCATCCCAAGATCTTCTCTGACTACTCATGGCTTATATTGTGCCTTCCTAGGGCCTTGAGTGAATATGATCATGTTACATTGCATGATTGTATCCACATTGATACTTATGGCCCCTTGATTGTGTTTTTCATCACCCATGGGGTCTTAAGTGAATGCAATCATACTACATGGCATGATCATGACCACTTGGGGCCTCAAATCCTTCTTTGGTCATGTCTTTCATCATATAGAGCTCTATATCCCTAAGATCCTACCATATGGCATGATATTGGGGCTCTGGAGTCTTGAAGGTATTTGTCTACTTAAACCCATATCTAAAGTCTTAGGTCATCATGATGATTCCATGTGGTATCACCATAGGGCTCTAGAATTGTGATGACTTCTAAATTGTAAATAGTTTCATTTGGGGGACCTAGGTTCCCATGATCATACCAAATGACATGATATTGGGATTTGAGAGCCTTGAGTATTTTCACAAATTGGATAAGTTAAAAAAGGCTCCTAGTCATTTGGGTGAATGGGATGGTGCCATGTGTCACCATTTTATTCATCTAGAGGGTTGGGTGAAGAAAAGATTCAAGAATAAAAAATAAGGCAAATGACATTAATAAAGTTAGTAAAAAACAAAAAATGACTAAGGAAAAAATGAAAATAGATAAATTTTGATGAGATAAGTGTCAGGTACCCCTAGAACAACAAACATGCTCTGGTACCAATTGATGGGGAATCCAAGAACAAACACACTTGTTCTAATCCCACTTGTTAGGATCTTGCTCCTCAGAAAGAGCACAATATGATTACAAAACTTAAGAAATTAAACATGCGGAAATATACCAAAAACACAAGTAACTAGAATTCACCAAATAACACAGAATATGAGAGACAATATACACTCTTATATATTAATACTTGTACAGAAAAGAATACAATAAAGAGCCACCACACTCTTCCACCTTACAGAGGCTTCCCACACCTCAAGTGTACAATAAT
This sequence comes from Torreya grandis, assembly GCA_037957365.1. Lineage (NCBI taxonomy): Eukaryota > Viridiplantae > Streptophyta > Pinopsida > Cupressales > Taxaceae > Torreya > Torreya grandis. The sequence continues at coordinate 911,655 of JARHVA010006080.1, read as the reverse complement.
TCTTCTTCAAAACACTCTCCTATCAAAAAAGGGTCCCAGCAACCAACTCACACACATAATTGGTGTTCACCTCTCCAACCAGTCAGTAATAACCCTGCTAGTACACCAAGCACTCTATAGTACTTCAATTTGATCTCTCATAAACCTACAACCTACAATTCAACAGACCATACTCACAATGGAAGGATCTTCCTTGCCTTCCTTTCTAGCTCATAATGGAACTAGGAGGAACACACACTTTGTTCTCTTCACTAGCACACTATAAAATACATGCCAATGGGTCTATAAATAGATCCCAGACTTAAACAATAACTTAGAATTCTATTTTACTAATAATAGACACGCAGCTCAAGACTCGTAATAGCCTTTAACATGCAAATAACCCATTCACTAAACTAACTATTCGTGCAACGAACAGTTCTAGAACACACAGGTGACCGACGCCAGTCCCTGCTTGCCTGGTGCTGCCGACGTCGGCTGACTTCCTACCATCACCGGTTGCCTTCTGCACTGATCATGACTGACATCGGTCATGCTACCAATGTTGGTGCTTCTAGGTCTTCAGCAGCCTCCTTTTCTTTGTCTACAATAAGTTAAAGCTTTTAGCTCCACAACCTAACAATCTCCCACTTGGAGATAAACAGCTGCAACTGTACCTATACCTGTACTCCATCTAGTTTATTCCCTTGGCTCTGTATCCCTCTTCAAGATCACCCCTGAAGACTACCCACCACAAAACCTATCATCCAAATTACCTACCACATACACATCTACAAACCATGTAGAAAATAACTTGAACCTGCATAGCATGTGCACCTGCTATTGGTCCCTCTAAGAATCCACTGAACTGCCCTCCAATGCTTCTTTCTCAGATTGGCTCCAAATTTTTGACAACTCCCACTGCCTGGGAAAACTCATGCTAGTACATACCATGCACTTAACCTCATTATGTGAATCAAGACACCTATTCTGTGAACTGTCCAACCATCGACGTGCTAACCGGTCTCACACAATCATCCTAAAAAAAAGTCAACATATGACCTTCCATGTCCCTAGAACACACTCATGCCAAAGAATCTTGCTACTCCCAGATTCTCCATGACACACCCCTGAACTAGCTTTACCTTTAGTTCAATAATACCTTGTATATGTAACCCTATAACAAGCACATCATAAAGTAATAGGATAATGTAGCTAATATTATCCAACCTGGTAAAGAGAAACACAATGATCAAACCTCCATTGCCCTGCAGCTTACTCAAGACCATATACCCTGATCTTCCATCTCACGTATCCATTTCTGCTCTTCTTCATCTTGAACATCCATTCATCTCTCAGTGCTTACTTCCAGCTAGCAACTCTACCAACAAATCCCTATTTGGTTCTTCTCCAAGGAATCACATCCTCATCCATGCCAAGCTCCCACTATTTCCTGGATCTACCTGTTCTGCTTCTTTAATAACTTCCTAGTTCTTTACCATCAGTGAGAAACAGGTAGTGTAAAGAAGGGAAATGATGAATTTGAGGCTTACCTACCCTTTAAGTCTTTCATATGGGCGCTTGAGACTCCTTGACAGCTAGCTGTCCACCCAAAATTTGTCTCAGTGACCGATTCCGATCACATTCCAGTCTACTCCCGATCGATGTCAGTTCCTTGTGACTGCCTCATCACTGATGTTAGTTCCCCCTAATCGATGCCAGTGTTTATCTACCCTAAGTCACCGATGTCGGTCTGCACATAGCCAATGTTGGTCCCTGTCTGGATGCCGACGCTGGTTTTCTTACCGAAGTCAGTCTCTATGTTTTGCATGTGACAACTGACTTCTTCCTGTGAGCTCCTTTTGGATCAAACCCTTGTCCAAATCACCTTTGCTCTACTCAAAATTCTTCTGCCCCTTGTGCTGAACTCTGTTCATCACATTCTCCTTGAAAACCAAGGCTTTCTTGCTCTTGTCACAAACATCAGATTCCTCAAGAAACGTTACCTTCTTCTTCTGCATACAAAAATCTCGATCTATACCCTTTGACTCAAGAACAAGCATCTCCTTCTTACTCATGTGACCAAGCCTACAAAGCCACATCTTCACAACAGAAGAAGAATTAGTAATATAAGCAAGTAGATAAAGAGTACCTGCTTTCTTACCACCCGCTAATTCAAGTGCATCCACTGTGAGAGTTCTTGTACATCTCTCATCACCCAACTTTCCTGAAGCAATTAGTTGCATCTCCAAGACTGGGACCTGCATGACCTCCTTTAACACCCATGTGTTACCTATCTACAATTTCAGCTTCACTTTCCCTTTTCCAACCATCTGACAAGGCTTTCCATCCCCTAAACAAATTTCTCCAAAGTCTCCCTAGACATACTTATGAAAAAATACCCTATTTGGGGATGCATGAAAAGAGGCACCAGAATCTAAAACCCAAGATTCTACTTTATATAAAGAACATACCAGAGCATCCTGTGCAATGAACTTTGCAACATCTACTTCTTCTTCATGTCCTTCATGCTAATCTGCTACCAACCAACAATCTTCTTTTCTCTGCTCTTTCTTTCCATATCTCTAGCAAGTTATTCTGCTATACCTGAACTTGGACCTCCTGCTATTAAAATTCTCCATTCTTAGCTTACTGTCTTCTACCATTGCTCTACTCCCACTCAAACAGAAACCCCTGTGAGTAACCTGTAATCAACACACACTAACCAGATCTGAACTAACCTATTAGTATCCCAACCAAAAGCTCTGATACCACTTGTCAGGTACCCCTAGAACAACAAACATGCTCTGGTACCAATTGATGGGGAATCCAAGAACAAACACACTTGTTTAGATCCCACTTGTTAGGATCTTACTCCTCAGAAAGAGCATAATATGATTACCAAACTTAAGCAATTAAACATGTAGAAATATACCAGAAACACAAGTAACTAGAATTCACCAATAACACAGAATATGAGAGACAATATACACTCTTATATATTAATACTTGTACAGAAAAGAATATAATAAAGAGCCGCCACACTCTTCCACCTTACAGAGGCTTCCCACACCTCAAGTGTACAGTAATTCTTCTTCAAAACACTCTCCTATCAAAAAAGGGTCCCAACAACCAACTCACACACAGAATTGGTGTTCACCTCTCCAACTAGTCAGTAATAACCCTGCTAGTACACCAAGCACTCTATAGTACTTCAAGTTGATCTCCCATGAACCTGTAACCTGTAATTCAATAGACCATACTCACAATGGAAGGATCTTCCTTGCCTTCCTTTCTAGCTCATAATGGAACTAGGAGGAACACACACTTTGTTCTCTTCACTAACACACTATATAATACATGCCAATGGGTCTATAAATAGATCCCAGACTTAAACAATAACTTAGACTTCTATTTTACTAATAATAGACACGCAGCTCAAGACTCGCAATAACCTTTAACATGCAAACAACCCCTTCACTAAACTAACTGTTCATGCAACGAACAGTTTTGGAACACACAGGTGATCGACGTCGGTCCCTGCTTGCCTGGTGATGTCGACGTTGGCTGACTTCCTACTGTCGTTGGTTGCCTTCTGCACTGATCATGACCGACGTCGGTCATGCTGCTGATGCCGGTGCTTCTGGGTCTTCAACAACCTCCTTTTCTTTATCTGCAACAAGTTGAAGCTTTTAGCTCCACAACCTAACAATAAGGGCATTTTAAAGTATATATTAAGTATTTTAAGATGTATACCTAGGCAAATAAAGACTACAAATGTAGATTTCATGGTGACATATGGCTGGATGGAGTCAATTTTAGTTTGGACCCTACAATGAAAATAGTATATTTAAGCCCTAAAAACCTTAGATACTTAATCTCAAAAATAATAAAAACATACTATTTCAAAGGTTCATTTAAGATGTCATACTCAGATCTGTGAAACAAAGGTTGATTATACCCTAAAGAGATTTGAATTTCCTTATCTAAAATCTCATAAACCCTTTAATTAAAACACTTTTGAAAAAATCCATTTATGCTATATTTACTAAATATTTAAATGAAACATTAAAAAAATCAATCAATTTAAATTAAAATAGATAATTTTGATAGGATTAGATGACTTGAATTTAGACTATCCTAAAATATTGTATGATAACCATAATTTCTCAAGCTTTTCATGATAATTCAAAATAAAATAATTGAAAGGATTTCTGAAATGAGATATTTTCCAACATAAAGATAGTAAAAAATGCCAAGGCTAATCAGAATAAAGTTTGGGATGGTACTTTAAGGTTGAGTTAAGAAATATATAAGCTAGATCATTTGTAATAATAGGTTAAGCTTAAGGATTTGAGGAACAATTTAAGTACAACAAACTGATCTAAAAAAGCATCACTTAACCTAATTTTAAAGTGAAGCCTAAAGCATATGACTCAAATGACTTTATAAATGAAGGCCCTAATTACTCCAAAAGGTGATTCAATAGATCAATTTATCTATCTTAAATCCTAAACAATGAGTTATTAAATAATCATGAATAAACAACCAAGTGAAATAGATAAAATTCATCAAATATTCTTGTGAGTTAAAATATTCAAGTGGGATCCATACTTGGCCATCTAAGTAACATCCATAAATGTTACCATACCATTTGATAAATAATATAAGAATCAAATTAGACAATAAAAATAAGAGGTTCCCCATTTGAATTTTTGAGAAGGGGTGTGTTGGACCCAAAAAATGGTGACCTCTATAGGGATAATTCTACATCATCATTCAGAACCTAGATTGTAAATGTTCACACCTAGAAAACAAGCATAAATTACAATAATTCATTAGATAAAATTAGAAAGACATAGGCACTAAATTATGATTCAACGTGTGACATACTGAGTTCCAATTCAACCTTAGACCATTAGTGTGTGTAAAAATGATTGGTTATTTTATATATCTTGAATTCACAAGATGTAATTTAGACCTATCTAAGAAACCATATTTGAGGTCTTGAATTCACCTAGAGTCTTGAAGGTATTTGTCTACCTAAACCCATATCTAAGGTCTTGGGTCATCATGAAGATGCCATGCGGTATCACCATAGGGCTCTAGAACTATGATGACTTCTAAATTGTAAATAGTTTCATTGGGGGACCTAGGTTCCCATGATCATACCACATGGCATGATCTTAGGACTTTATAGCCTTTAATATTTTCACAAATTGGGTAAGTTAAAAAAGGCTCCTAGTCATTTGGGTGAATGGGATGGTGCCATGTGTCACCATTTTATTCATATAGAGGTTTGGGTGAAGAAAAGTTGTAAGAATAAAAAATAAGGCAAATGCCATTAATAAAGTTAGTAAAAAAACAAAAAATGACTAAGGAAAAAATGATAATAGAGAAATTTTAATGAGCTAAGGGCATTTGAAAGTATATATTAAGTATTTTAAGATGTATACCTAGGCAAATAAAGAATACAAATGTAGATTTCATGGTGACATATGGCTAGATGGAGTTAATTTTAGGTTGGACCCTATAATTAAAATAGTATATTTAATCCCTAAAGACCTTAGATACTTAATCTCAAAAATAAGAAAAAAATACTATTTCAAAGGTTCATTTAAGATGTGATACTTAGATCTATGAAACCAAGGTTGATTATACCCTAAAGATATTTGAATTTCCTTACCTAAAAGGTCATAAACCCTTGAATTAAAACACTTTTGAAGGAATCCATTTATGCTATATTTACTAAATATTTTGATGAAACATTAAAAAAATCAGTCAATTTAAATTAAAATAGATAATTTTGATAGGCTTGGATGACTTGAATTTAGACTATCCCAGAATATTTTATGATAACCATAATTTCTCAAGCTTTACGTGATAATTCAGAATAGAACAATTGAAAGGATTTCCTAAACGAGATATTTTACAACATCAAGATAGTAAAGAATGCAAAGGGCAATAAAAATAAAGTTTGGGATGGTACTTTAAGGTTGAGCTAAGAAATATATAAGCTAGATCATTTGTAATAATAGGTTAAGCTTAAGGATTTGAGGCATAATTTAAGTACAACAAACTGATATGAAAAAGCATCATTTAAACTAATTTTGAAGTGTAGCCTAAAGAATATGACTCAAATGACCTTTTAAACGAAGGTCCTAATTACTCTAAAAGGTGATTCAATAGATCAATTTCTCTAGCTTAAATTATAAACAATTATTTCTTAAATAATTATGAATAAACAACTAAGTGAAACAAATAAAATTTATCAAACATGCTTGTGAGTTAAAATATTCAAGTGGGATCTATAATTGGCCATCTATGTAACATCCATAAATGTTACCATACCATTTGATAAATAATATAGGAATCAAAATAGACAATAAAAATAAGAGGTTCCCCATTTGAATGTCTGAGAAGGGGTGTGTTGGACCCAAAAAATGGTGACCTCTATAGGGAGAATGCTACATCATCATTCAAAACCTAGATTGTAAATGTTCACACATAGAAAATAAGCATAAATTACAAATAATTCATTAGACAAAATTAGAAAGACAAAGGCACTAAATTATGATTCAACATGTGACATACTGAGTTCAAATTCAACCTTAGACCATTAGTGTGTGTAAAAATGATTGGTTATTTTATAGATCTTGAATTCACATGACATAATTTAGACCTGTCTCAAAAACCATATCTAAGGTCTTGAATTCACCTGGATTCTTAAAGGTATTTATCTACTTGAACCCATATCTGAGGTCTTGGGTCATCATGATGATGCCATGTGGTATCACCATAGGGATCTAGAACTATGATGACTTCTAAATTGTAAATAGTTTCATTAGGGGACCTACGTTCCCATGATCAAACCACATGTCATGATCCCGAGACTTGAGATCCTTGAATATTTTCACAAATTAGTTAAGTTAAAAAAGGCTCCTAGTCATTTGGGTGAATGGGATGGTACCAAGTGTCACCATCCTATTCATCTAGATGGTTGGGTGAAGACAAGTTGTAAGAATAAAAAATAAGGAAAATGACATTAATAAAGTTAGTAAAAACAAAAAATGACTAAGGAAAAATTGAAAATAGAGAAATTTTGATGAGCTAAGGGCATTTGAAAGTATATATTAAGTATTTTAAGATGTATACCTAGGTAAATAAAGACTACAATTGTAGATTTCATGGTGACATATGGCTGGATGGAGTCAATTTTAGGTTGGAAACTATAATGAAAATAGTATATTTAAGCCCTAAAAACCTTAGATACTTAATCACAAAAATAATAAAAACATACTATTTCAAAGGTTCATTTAAGATGTCATACTTAGATCTGTGAAACCAAGGTTGATTATACCCTAAAGAGATTTGAATGTACTTACCTAAAAGCTCATAAACCCTTGAATTAAAACACTTTTTAAGGAATCCATTTATGCTATATTTACTAAATATTTTGATGAAAAATTAAAAAATTTTGTCAATTTAAATTAAAATAGATAATTTTGACAGGCTTGGATGACTTGAATTTAGACTATCCCAAAATATTTTATGATAACCATAATTTCTCAAGCTTTGCATGATAATTCAGAATAGAATAATTGAAAGGATTTCCTAAACGAGATATTTTCCAACATCAAGATAGTAAAGAGTGCCAAGGCTAATCAAAAGAAAGTTTGGGATGGTACTTTGAGGTTGAGATAAGATATATATAAGCTAGATCATTTGTAATAATTGGTTAAGCTTAAGGATTTGAGGCACAATTTAAGTACAACAAACTAATCTAAAAAAACATCATTTAACCTAATTTGGAAGTGCAACCTAAAGCATATGACTTAAATAACCTTATAAATGAAGGTCCTAATTACTCCAAAAGGTGATTCAACAGATCAATTTCTCTAGCTTAAATCCTAAATAATGATTTATTAAATAATTATGAATAAACAACCTAGTGAAACAAATAAAATTCATCAAACATGCTTGTGAGTTAAAATATTCAAGTGGGATTCATACTTGGCCATCTAAGTAACATCCATAAATGTTACCATACCATTTGATAAATTATATAGGAATCAAAGTAGATAAAAAAAATAATAGGTTCCCCATTTGAATGTCTGAGAAGGGGTGTGTTGGACCCAAAAAATGGTGACCTCTATTGGGATAATTCTACATCATCATTCAGAACCTAGATTGTAAATGTTCACACTTAAAAAATAAGCATAAATTAAAAATAATTCATTAGATAAAATTAGAAAGATAAAGGCACTAAATTATGCTTTAACATGTGACATACTAAGTTCCAATTCAACCATAGACCATTAGTGTGTGTAAATATGATTGGTTCTTTTATATATCTTGAATTCACATGATGTAATTTAGACCTATCTAAGAAATCATATCTGAGGTCTTGAATTCACCTAGAGTATTGAAGGTATTTGTCTACCTAAACCCATATCTAAGGTCTTGGGTCATCATGATGATCCCATGTGGTATCACCATAGAGATCTAGAACTATGATGACTTCTAAATTATAAATAGTTTCATTGGGGGACCTAGGTTCCCATGATCATACCACATGGCATGATCTCGAGACTTGAGATCCTTGAATATTTTCACAAATTGGCTAAGTTAAAAAAGGGTCCTAGTCATTTGGGTGTATGGGATGGTGCCATGTGTCACCATCCTATTCATCTAGAGGGTTGGGTGAAGAAAAGTTTCAAGAACAAAAAATAAGGCAAATGACATTAATAAAGTTAGTAAAAAAAAAAAAATGACTAAGGAAAAATGATAATAGAGAAATTTTAATGAGCTAAGGGCATTTGAAAGTATATATTAAGTATTTTAAGATGTATACCTAGGGAAATAAAGACTACAAATGTAGATTTCATGGTGACATATGGCTGGATGGAGTCAATTTTAGGTTGGACCCTACAATGAAAATAGTATATTTAAGCCCTAAAAACCTTAGATACTTAATCTCAAAAATAATAAAAACATACTATTTCAAAGGTTCATCTAAGATGTGATACTCAGATCTATGAAACCAAGGTTGATTATACCCTAAAGAGATTTGAATTTACTTACCTAAAAGCTCATAAACCCTTGAATTAAAATACTTTTGAAGGAATCCATTTATGCTATATTTACTAAATATTTTGATGAAACATTAAAAAACTCAATAAACTTAAATTAAAATAGATAATTTTGATAGGCTTGGATGACTTGAATTTAGACTATCCCAAAATATTTTATGATAACCATAATTTCTCAATCTTTGCATGATAATTCAAAATAAAATAATTGAAAGGATTTCCTAAATGAGATATTTTCCAACATCAAGATAGTAAATAATGCAAGGGCCAATCAAAAGAAATTTTGGGGTGGTACTTTAAGGTTGAGCTAATAAATATATAAGCTAGATCATTTGTAATAACATGTTAAGCTTAAGGATTTGAGGCACAATTTGAGTATAACAAACTTATCTAAAAAAACATCATTTAACCTAATTTTGAATTGCAATCTAAAGCATATGACTCAAATGACCTTATAAATGAAGGTCATAATTACTCCAAAAGGTGATTCAATAGATCAATTTCTCTAGCTTAAATCCTAAACAATGATTTATTAAATAATTATGAATAAACAACCTAGTGAAACAGATAAAATTCATCAAACATGCTTGTGAGTTAAAATATTCAAGTGGGATCCATACTTGGCCATCTAAGTAACATCCATAAATTTTACCATACCATTTGATAAATTATATAGGAATCAAAGTAGATAATAAAAATAAGAGGTTCCCCATTTGAATGTCTTAGAAGGGGTGTGTTGGACCCAAAATATGGTGACCTCTATAGGGATAATTCTACATCATCATTCATAACACAGATTGTAAATGTTCACACCTAAAAAATAAACATAAATTAAAAATAATTCATTAGATAAAATTAGAAAGATAAAGTTACTAAATTATGCTTCAACATGTGACATACTGAGTTCCAATTCAACCTTAGACCATTAGTGTGTGTAAAAATGATTAGTTCTTTTATAGATCTTGAATTCACATGATGTAATTTAGACCTATCTAAGAAACCATATCTAAGGTCTTGATTTCACCTAGAGTCTTGAAGGTATTTGTCTACCTAAACCCATATCTAAGGTCTTGGGTCATCATGATGATGCCATGTGGTATCACCATAGGGATCTAGAATTGTGATGACTTCTAAATTGTAAATAGTTTCATTAGGGGACCTAGGTTCTCATGATCATACCACATGGCATGATCTCAAGACTTGAGATCCTTGAATATTTTCACAAATTGGGTAAGTTAAAAAAGGCTCCTAGTCATTTGGGTGAATGGGATGGTGCCATGTGTCACCATCCTATTCATCTAGAGGGTTGGGTGAAGAAGAGTTTCAAGAATAAAAAATAAGGCAAATGACATTAATAAAGTTAGTAAAAAAACAAAAAATGACTAAGGAAAAAATGAAAATAGAGAAATTTTAATGAGCTAAGGGGATTTGAAAGTATATATTAAGTATTTTAAGATGTATACCTAGGTAAATAAAGAATACAAATGTGACATATGGCTGGATGGAGTCAATTTTAGGTTGGACCCTACAATGAAAATAGTATATTTAAGCCCTAAAAACCTTAGATACTTAATCTCAAAAATAAGAAAAACATACTATTTCAAAGGTTCATTTAAGATGTGATACTCAAATCTGTGAAATTAAGGTTGATTATACCCTAAAGAGATTCAAATTTAATTACCTAAAAGCTTATAAACCCTTGAAGTAAAACACTTTTGAAGGAATCAATTTATGCTATATTTACTAAATATTTTGATGAAACATTAAAAAACTCAGTCAATTTAAATTAAAATAGATAATTTTGATAGGCTTGGATGACTTGAATTTAGACTATCCCATAATATTTTATGATAACCATAATTTCTCAAGCTTTGCATGATAATTCAGAATAGAACAATTGAAAGGATTTACTAAATGAGATTTTTTCCAACATCAAGATAGTAAAGAATGCCAAGGCCAATCAAAATAAAGTTTGGGATGGTACTTTAAGGTTGAGCTAAGAAATATATATGATAGATCATTTGTAATAATAGGTTAAGCTTAAGGATTTGAGGCATAATTTAAGTACAACAAATTGATTTGAAAAAGCATCATTTAACCTAATTTTTAAGTGTAAACTAAAGCATATGACTCAAATGACCTTATAAATGAAGGTCCTAATTACTCCAAAAGGTGATTCAATAGATCAATTTATGTAGTTTAAATACTAGACAATGATTTCTTAAATAATTATGAATAAACAACCAAGTGAAATAGATAAAATTTATCAAACATGCTTATGAGTTAAAATATTCAAGTGGGATCCATACTTGGCCATCTAAGTAACATCCATAAATGTTACCATACCATTTGATAAATAATATAGAAATCAAAATAGATAGTAAAAATAAGAGGTTCCCCATTTTAATGTCTGAGAAGGGGTGTGTTAGACCCACAAAATGGTGACCTTTATAGGGAGAATGCTACATCATCATTCAAAACCTAGATTATAAATGTTCACACATATAAAATAAGCATAAATTATAAATAATCCATTAGACAAAATTAGAAAGACAAAGGCACTAAATTATGCTTCAACGTGTGACATACTAAGTTCCAATTCAACCTTACCATTACTGTGTGTAAAAATGATTGGTTATTTTATAGATCTTGAATTCACATGATGTAATTTAGACATGTCTAAGAAACCAAAACTTCTAAGAGGAAAAATATTGGTTATTTAGCCTATGGGGGAATGGCATGGGAATTGATCTACTACCAACCCAACATATATAACCCTAATAGAGATACATCTAGTCATTTTTAAGGCCTTAATCTACTATCATCTAGGAGGGAAAGCCTATAGTGGTATATCCTGAATCACCCTTTCAAAAAATGCTTGGATTTTGCATTTTGATTCAGTTTCCTCTAATATTTTGTTATGAAAATATTTTGTAGTTTTGTCCATTGAGAGTTTGGGACCAAGCCATGGTTTTAATGATATAATCATAAAATTTAGTTTTTAAATAAATGTTCAAACTAAATTAGTGCCTCCATTTGATTCAAAATGTTCAATTAAGTGTAATGGATGGTTTAGATAAGAAAAAGAAACAATTCTAAATCACAAGTTTTGTTTCATCTCACTGGCCTTCAAAGTTTTAAAAATGGACAAAAAAATTCATTCTAGTTCATGGAGTTATTCAATAATGACTACTATCTATATAAATTATAAAATATGAATGAATCTCATGCACTTACTCACCATTTAAAATGACCAACCCAAATTAATCTAATAACATCTCAACTTCAAAATACTACTGCTCTATTTTCTACATCTTCTTATACCTAGTTTTAATGCAATGCTGGCTATGAGCAGACTTTATATTTTGGGAAAAATTATAATCAATGGGTGTAAGGAAAGACATGAAAAAATAATTCCAAGAGATAACCTCCAACATAATTGATTTCTCATGATATGGTAAGTAATTATCCTCAATCAATTTTGTTTTTTAAGAATACATAAAAAGACATCCATGGATCAAATGAAACAAGCCAAATCAAATGAGTTAGTCAGGGGGGAGGGAGGGAAAGAAGAAAAAACAAATAAAAATAAATAGACAAATAGTATAAATAAAACCTAAACTTTGAAGGTAAAAAAAAACTTTATAATATATAAATACAACAAAACTCATGATTCTCATTTTGAAATGACACTGAATGGAACAACTGAGATGTAATGATTCAAAAAATATTCATTGAATGGAAGTTATAGATCATTTCCTTATAAATATTTCAATTAAAAATCATTACATCCTAGAAATTTTAAAAATTAATAGGGGATAATCCAAAGATGACTTAGCTTAGAATGTTGACCTTTTTTTCTCATGGGCTTTGTCCCATAATAAAAACAAGTCTAAAATACTAAAGTGTTTCACTAATTCTTTTATATCAAACCATATTTATCATTTATTCTTAGTGATTTTTAAAAATTTCCAAGGAATCATCTCTCATATCATCTATATGAATCAGGTCCAACATACTAGACTAACCCACTTCATTTGATTCCATGTAGTCTTGGATGAATCAATACATGGGTTTTATGAGTGTCATTGGAAATATTGGTTCCAAACCTTAAATTAGCATGAAAGGGGAGTCATTGAGACTCTTATTTTTCCTTACATAATTAACCCATAAAGCACACTTGAGCAATAAATACCAACTACATGGGTTATTTTCTATTGATTTCTTGATGACACTCAACAAGTTCTTATCTGTAGACTCATACAAACCATTTCCATGTGGGTAATGGTTTGAAGATAACTTAAATGCAATTCCATTTTTATATTCCCACTCAATCAATTTATTTTATTGGAAGGTAGGGACATTGTCACACACAAGTTCTAAAGGGGTGTCAAATCTAGTTGTAATGTGCTCTTCAAGGAATCTCATCACCTCCACAATAGTGTTGTTCCTAATCACCTTTTCTTTAGCCCACCTTGTGTAATATTCAGTCACTATAATAATGAATTTATGGATATTTTAAGAGTTCATATTTATGATACTAATGAAGTCCATGCCCCATTAAGAAAAGGGATTATCCTCAATTACTAGTTGAAGAGGCATAACAACATGAGTTTCCATTTTTGTAAGTGTTTGATAAAGATGACAAGATCTCACATGAGTATGGGCATCATTGAACAACATTGGCCAATAATAACCAAATGTTAAGATGTTATGGGATGTCAAAATGATATAAGGATGGATGTTACCTAATTTATCATGGAAATAAGTCATGACATCTAGTGCTTCCTCTTATATTAATCATCTTAGGAAAATAACTTCATGTTTTTTATAGTACATAACACCTTTATTTAACATGTAGTGGGAAACCTTTAACTGTAATGATCTCTTTTGTGTCTTATTAAAACCACATAGTGGAACACCATAAAACAAGTAATGAATAACAAAGTCATACCATGTGCTGTGGTTCATTTCAAACTAATTCACTTGGACAATAATAATACTAGGATCAATTTTAGATATTAATTATGATATACCTTGACCTCAAACTAGCTTCATGAGCCTAACTTCAATGTAATATTCTTGAATTTTTAAGACACAACATCCCCTTATTTATCCAAGTTCATTTTGTCCCAACATCATTTTAATAGTAGGATCTAGAACCATATCATAAAGTTTGTTCCTTAGAATGCAGTGTCTAAATTTATTTGTTGCATTTACCAATGCATAATCTTGATTTTCCAAAATGGGGTATTTTAATTGAGCTTTCTTCAAATTAGTGCTCATAAAAGCTATGATATGTTCTCCATCTTCTAGTTTCTTAGTAAGGATCATAAAAATGGTATGTTTAGATGCAAATGAATGAAAGTAGAATTCTTTTACATAATCTGGGCTGACCAAAACATGGACCTACATTATGGCATCCTAAATTTCTTGAAATTATTTCTCTAAGGTAGGCATCAACTTAACTTTAAATCCTTGTCTTAATATGACATTCAATGTTTGATTTATCTAAAAAAACTTGAAATGAATTTTTGTAAGAAATTAATTTTAACAAAAAAACATTTCAATTCCTTCTTACTATTTGGTAATTGAATTTTAAAAATGGAATCACCTCTGTTAGGGTAAATTAACATACCTTGTTTCATAATTATGTGACCAAGGAGATTATCTTTAGTTGTATAGAAGAAACATTTCTTTAGATTGAGTGAAATAATAAACTTATGATAAAATTCAACCATATTTTGAAAGTGTTTTGAATGGTCTGATCTACATTTAGAATAAAATTTTTAAGTCATCCATATACACAACAATGCACTTACCAATCATACCTTCAAAATTTATTTCCATGTATCCTTAGAAAGTGGTGCCAACATTAATCAACCTAAAGGGAATTTATTATAAGAAAATGTGCCCCACTTTATGGTGAAGGATATCTTATATTGGTTTTCCTTGTCAACCAAAACTTGATTGTAACCTAAGAACCAATCTAGGAAAGACATCATCTCAAATATGCTAAACTTTTTGATTACTTCATCTAGTAATGGTAGTGGATGATTATCGTTGTCTGAAGCTTGATTAATTTTTTTGAAGTTAATGTATAGGTGAATTTATCCATTTTTATTTCTAACTGGAACTAAATTATCTACCTAGGTTAAATGTCTTACTAGAAAAATTATACCAATTGATAGTAATTTATGAACTTATCTCATGATGAATGGATCAAGAAAATGATTAACTGGCTATTAGCGCTATTTAAATAGTTTCTTATTAGAATTTAAAGGAATGGTGTGTGTCATGATGTTGGGGTAAAATAATTTTAATTCACCATATGTCCATGAAATGACATATTTATAGTATATAAACATTCTTTTTAGCCTTTCTATCTCTTAATTTCTACACTCAAGTCCCATATTGATGTTTTTAGGTCGATTAGATGTTCCCATATTGATAATTTACAATTTATGATTGGAATGAATGGATTTTTTAGGTCTAATTATAGGTTTATTTAAATCAAACAATGTTTCTAAATAAATTATTCCCTTTTGGATCTAATTGTCTTTAAGATTCATCACTTCAACATCATCATGCTACTCTTCATTTAAATTTATTCTTTCATCCTCACCAATTACCTACATTTCAAAATCATTGGAATAAGCGAGGAAATCTAGAATGTGTCTATCATCATCAAACACTTGAAAATTCTTCACATTATTAGGTATAGATGGATATGAAACCAATTAAATATATATTTTTTTCAAATCCATATTATCCAAAAGTGTAAGGTTAGAAACATAAATAGCTAGTGAGTTTGCCATGGCATTATCAATTCTAGGAATTGGAATAATGTTAAATATATCAAAGGATTTCATCAAATCAAAAACATGGTGCTTTTAATTATTTAAATGAGAAATATTACATTTAAATTTATTCCTTACCTAATTGATAGCTAATTAAAATTCATCATATACCTTCAATTAACAGAGATTGTACCTAGTTACAAACTATAATACCAAGATTACTGCCTCATATTCTACTATGTAATTAGTATAATGGAATTATAATCTATATGTAGGTACATGTTTTTTACTAAATGAATAAATAATTACAATACCTACTCCTAATCTTTGTTTAAATTGTGCCCCATCAAAATACTACATACCTAGATTTTGATCTTGGTTGAGCTGTTTCTTCCTTGCTAGTTTGGTGGTCAAAATATAGACACTTAAATATATAGAGGTAAAATTGACTTATTTATTGATTTAATTATAATACATAATCATTAGTTACATGTGTGGCTACTATAAATCCTTATCTAATTTTCCACTCTTCTACATGATAACCACATATAGGAGAAGTCTATTTCCATATAACCATTTAGAGATTTAGACTAATATCTACTCAGTAGCATGCCATATGCCTCTAAGATTTAAACCACTTGTATGTCTATAAATTGCTACTTTATTAGCTTAGCGTATAATTGCATAAGAAAATTTTATAATTAACCTAAAACCTTGACCTCATACTTGTTTAGCTAAACCACCACTTTGTCTGATTTTACAAGGACCAGTCCTAATTTTTTACTAATTCTAATAGACATGACATTTGTTGAGGCACCTAAATCAACTACAAAATAATAAAAATTATTTCCAAAGATTTAGACTATGAGTATTAAGGGTGGAGCCTCATTTTTGGACTTGATTATTAAAACATTTTCATTGGTATCAAATTTATGTTTGGGCTAAATATTCTTATCCTTAAAAGACTTAAGGAGTAAATCCCCATGTTTAATAAATTGTGCTAATGCATGGAGGGTTTTATTAGCATTTATCTTCTTCATATCTTCTACTATGTTGTAACTTGTCTTTTTAGTGGTGATATAATTTTCATATAATTTTGGTGGGGGTGGATCATTCCTAGCCCTTATATCAGGAGGTGTAGCAACATTATTGGGTGGTGTTAAGGTTGTCAAGGGCTGGTGTGTTCTATTCCTAAGGGTGTAATTTCCATTCTTGTAATTTTTGATAACCTAAATTCCATTGGTATTTTCCTTAGGTTCATTATATCCTTCACTAGGGAAGTTTAGTGTCTCTAAAACCATGGTTGTAATAGGTGATTTTAATGAACTAAGAAAATCAGGGCGACCCACAATTTTTTGGTTAATTATAAAAACCTCATATTCATGATTATCCTTTTATAGGATTTCAAAGGCATTAAAAAACTCAATGCAGATACTATGTTGTGTTATGATCATGAAACCATTTAGGTAGGGAAATCTCCATGATTTGATTTCAAGAATTTTATTAGATGGAGACTCAACTTTTTTTCCTTGCCTATTATTTGGCTTGTAATTACATTGATAAATGAAACCCAGGGCATAATTTCCACTACTTAAACTACCCACTTATTTTTTCAAGTTAAGAAAATCATTTCTTAGCAATTTTATAATACTTTAGATCACATTTAATTTAGGTTTTAGATGATTTTTAATTTAAAGTCTCAGTGTTATACATTTCCATTAGGACTAAAGCTTAGTTAAAAGACAAGAGAATAGCCTCTTTACCATAATCCATAAATACAAAATTATGATTTGGAGAAACATGTAGTAAAGGAAGCCAATTCATTATGGGAAGAGGATATAATAATGGGACATTATGATTTGTTGGCATGTGTGGAATGATATAATAATGGGACATTATGATTTTTTGGCATGTGTGGAAGGATTTTAGGAATAAGAATCAATATTTATCCTTGTGGATTGAGCTTCCTATCCACTTTTATTGTCTCTACATAAGTAAGGGATAGATCAATGATAGTTGGATCCCTCCTTAAGAACATAGTTTTACATGTGTCCAAAGCATTATTAAACACTTATAATGCTAACTGATTATTTGGTCTATACAAGATTGTCACCTTACCATACATCTTTTAAAAGTGGGCATTAAAATTTCATATAGGATCATTGAGCTCCCTTTTCATGCAATTAAACTATTGATACAAAACACTGGGATCTACCACTTGATCAAAATAAGCCAATAATATTCTACTCAATTAATTCTAGCTTATAATTAAATATTCAAGCAAGCTAAGGAATTGATCATAGGTTGCATCAAGCACATAAAAGGGAAAATCTTATAGGCCACATTTTCATGCTTGACATTAAATAACTTGAGGGTAATTTTGTAGGACATGACATGCTCTTCACTATTCCTCCTAGTATTTTGGGTGAACCTTAGAAGTACCTCTCAAATTTTCTAGGTAGATCATGCACATCCACTAAAACATTGATTGCAGAGCATACTAACCAAGTCATGGGTGAAGTAATGGGTGGAGGTCTATTCTAGGTAGATTGAGAGGATGAATTGGTAGGGGTGGATAAAGGTTTTATTCTTCCTATATTGGTTCATTCTCTCCTATTTTTTTTAATGGGGATATAATTAATCTACCTCTGATTCCTCAAAATCTAGTGATTCACTTGATAGGCTTCATATTATCTAAGATATCAAATATGGGTAAGAGATATTCAGACTAATAACTCTAAGCCAATGAGACATTAAATGCACATAATATAAAAACTCACATAAGATAATAAATTAATGTAGCACAAAGTATCTATAAATTTGAAATCAGGTAGAAAATATCACACCTTCCTCCAAATTACAATTTATGTTATGTGTTTTAAACACATGATTAAAATTAGAAAGCAAAGAGGCTAGGACACGGGACTCAAAAAATTACAAATTATAATAGTGTTATAATAATGCCTTCTTAGCTAATGAATCTCAAAAAAATTTAATATCCAAAGGTTCAGGACCTCTTTATAATACCATATTCTATTGGTCCCAATATGTGACCCACAATAGAAATAATTATGAGAGTTAATTGATCTGATGGGGTAAAGGGAGAGAAATTCACATGGGAAAAAATGTCACCTAATTTTAAGGATTAAATTGGTTAAATCCAAGGGATGATAAATTTACAATCATTTAGTTGGGTGAGCAATGGTAATTAACCACCAAAAATTCTATATTGTCTAAGAAATATTACTATAATACTATGGACATAATATTCATCACAAAAGGATAAAAAGAGAGAGAAAGAGTATGGAATTATATTAAATGTTTCCTTGACTAAAATAATATTATTAATGTTGAAAGTTAAAATAATGTCTAATCACAATTATACCATTATGTACCAGGCCTAGCCACAACTCAAACCAAATCAACTCAATGGGTATGATTATGGAGAATTAGCTAAACATTTTAATCTAAAATTATATTAAATAAAATCATATGAAAGGCCTATAAATACTTCACATAATGGCTTGGCACATCTTCAAATTAAATAGAATATAAATTTAGAGCCAATTAGACTAACTATTTCATAATCTAACTGCATATACTTTACTGAAAAACATTGTAATTTATTCTTAAAAATAAATCAATGAATAATGAGGAACATTTATAAATAACAACACGAGTTTCAAAATAGATTGGTATATACTTCAATGTTATTAAAAAATCATTTAGTTGTGCACTCAAGGCAAATAATCAAAGCCAAAAAAAGATAAGAAAAAGAGAGGTTTGAGCCTATCATAATTTCTATAGATTTTTGGTGCCTAACATGCCAACACCCAAAATAATAAAATGGGATAAATTTTATAGAAATATAATGGAATTTGACCCACCTAACATAAGGCTCCCATATTTGGACATGATGACCAATATAGAGCATTACAATTTCATTCAGATAGAATATTGCTCTCCACTCTCACAAAAAATCAAATTATATTTTTATTTTCTCCTTATGTTGTGACACCTATGTAACTAAAATGATTCCACCACTTCTCCCTTTGGACCGAACATTTTGAATTAACTTTTTGAATACTAGAACTGAGTCATGCTATTATTGTCACTTGGATTTGCACCATTTGAGGAGATACATAGATATACTCATCCAAGTGGTACAATAGAAACATCTCTCTTGATATGGATAATAATTTGATGATATGAATCTCTAGAAGGGCTAATTCCCTTGATGCACTCTTTGAAACACTCCTATTTATCAACTTGACATGAAAAGGGTTAAGAATACAAACTAAGAAACTAAAATGTGATGAAAAAATATTGGATTTACCCCTATTGACTAAACTTATATTACTTAGAGCACAACAAATATTCTTTCACACAAAACTCACAACTCAAGATAGATTGTTGCATTAATGTTTCATATGCTAGGTTCAAGAGGTATTGATATCTAAAAAGGATAATGAATGATCCTTTGAAGAATATAGTCATAAAACACTTCTAAAGCTCTCATACACTAAGGAATAATACTAAATAAGACCTTAAAAAATTACTCTCTCATAAACTAAGGAGGAACACTAAATACGACCTTCAATAATTACTCTTCTGCATACTTGGTGGATAATCAAAGACAATATGCTAGAAAAGATTAGTTTTCACTAGACAAGATCAATAAGATTTGAAACCAAACTCAACTATGCATTATTTAAGTAGGAAAAATCAAATTTTATTTTCTTAAAGAGTCATTCAATTAAAAAATTGGCCAGGGTTTCACCATCAACCAATAGAGGCTACTAAAAAGAGCCAAAAGGGTCCATATTTATAGCCTTTGGGAGAAGAGAAAGACAAGGGAAATATAAAGTTCACTTGAACACTTATAAATATAAGAAAATGGGTTATAATTACATGAGAGAGAGTTATAGAATCAACCATGTAATGTTATGAGGCTCAAGTGTTTATAAAAGTCATGAAACTTATGAAATGTGGCACAAAACACCCTGTCCTGGCTCAAAAAATTACCTTCATAATTTGGACCTATTTAAACATCACATAACTAACTAGGGAAAAGTTTTATAATTGGGATGATAAGGAATTATTTTAGACATGCCTTTCCATGCATTGGTTTTGGTACTAATCATCTAGAATCATCTGAGAGGAAGCCATCACTATTTGTAATTTAAAAACTCCTCCTTTCTGTCACCCCTCACACTTGGCCTCAAAAATAGCATAAATTTCCATGAAAATACATGGTATGGAGTTAATGACACTTTTAAATACTATTTATGGCCTTATAATTCTCAAGTACACCTTAAAAAGGCTCCCATTTAGAGTTTTCACCCTTTTCACCCTTGTGTCCACTATGCCAATTTTGACTAGCTGATATGAAGGCTATGTTTTAGATACTTATGATTTTTTAATTGGAATAAAATTTCCATAGGGAGTTATTAAATGTCCCAATATCTCACCTAAACTTGATTCCATCCCTTGAAACTTCTTGTAGCCTATAAAACACAAAAAATGGTAAAAAATGTCCTATTTTCACCCTATCCATATAATTAAATACAACTAATTTTGGTGGGATATATAATGAGGTAGTCCTCTACATGTTATAATATACTTAATTTATAAACTATGTAATTAGGACAACTTTCCAATCTTGTTTTCTTCATCAGGTCCTGGTTGAGGGTTTAGTAGGGTTTTAGGTAGTTTTTGGTCTTAAGCTTTGTTCATAAATATATGATGTTGAACTTACCAATAAATGACACAAAATTTATTATAATGGATCCTAATAACCTCTTGAAATTCCTTTGGTTCCCATGCAAATCCTTATAAATATATGAGCACTTGAAGACACTTCATTGAGCTTATTTCTACTTTTCTTGCATGTTTGGACTATATTAGAGTTAGAATTAGCTTTCCTGTAGGTTTCTCTAGATATAAAAGTTTATACATGTCTATTTTCACCTCCTCAACATGTACCAATCATCTTGATATCTCATCAAGGGATAGAAATGAATATAGACCCCTAATTGGTTTTTGGTCCCTTGAAGGTCTAAAGTGTTTAACATGTACTTTGTAAGTATGAGATACCTAAGCTAATATTTCATTCTTTGGATGGTAAATAATGCTTCATTAAAACTTTTATGATCACCACACAACCTCATAATAACTCCTCTTCCTCCTTTTCTCTCATTACTAACTAGGCCTAGTGAAAGCTTGCCTAGTTGGACTATGTGTAAGGGTATTTGGGTCATCTTGGGAGGTTTGAGCCTTAATTAGTGTTCTTTATCATCTATTTTCCTTCCTTACACCTAATTATATATTTATTAAGGTTCCAAAAGCTACATATCAAGCCTTGTGCCCATTTTGTACTCACTAGCTGGCTTTGTTAAAGCTTGATTTTCCTAGATCAACTAACCTCTGAGAAAAAATAGTGAGGTATAAACCTCATATAAAAAGAAAAGTGAGTATTTTTTGAGTTTTTATAAGTATTTATGATGATTTTTACCATATGTTTTATATTTATTCTATGGTTTAGGTGTCTAACTAACTCCAAATGCTAAAAAAGGCCTCTAAAAAGCTCATTTTCTTGGATTTTCTTCAAATCCTCCTAAGAATGACCTCTCCAAGATAAAAAAATGATTATAATTTATTTCAACATGTTAATAATTCTCAATTAATGCTTTTTAATCTTTGGAATCATCCAAAACACATCTCTTCTTTAGATTATTCATATTCATCCATGGAGCAAAGAGGTTTCCTAGCTCATTATATAGACTGATAGCTTTGACAAAGTAAGGAAGGTAGGTGGTCATATTGGAAGAGTCTTGGGCTGGTTAACACAATTTTTTATTAGCAATAAAACACTTTTCATTATTTATAATCCTCTTCTCTTCCTTAGACAAGTTCATGTATCACCCTACCTTCATTAGCTTGTACCTTGTTATAGGTGCATATAGTCCTAGCTGAGATTGGTCATAATATATAAGGACCTCCTTGAACCCATTTGAGGTAAAAAAACATCTATTCTAATCTTGGGTTCACTTATATACTCTTTGGAAAGGTGTGTATTTCCCATTAAATGGACACCTGTAGGTAGTCATAGGGGTTGCATGGGAGTGTTTCAATATTTTATTTCTAACCATCAAGAAATTAGTGTAACATTACATAATTTAAAACCTAATAGTAATGAATATTTTTCCAATGTTTCTCCTAACATGTCAAAATATCATTTACCTCATCAGGCCTGTAGATATTAATGGAGTATTTCAGTGTTTTTAGAGGCATATTTGAGGCCTCAAATAGCCTATTTCCCCTTTATATTTTAGCTTCATTTTTAGCATGTGAAATATCCATGTTAGGGGATATATGATGAACCTAATTATATGTCTTAAAAACATTTACCTCCATGTTTTATGATAATCACAAGAATCTCCTTGACCTCTGTTTTGACATTTTAGGGACAACTTCCTAGAATATAGCCTCTTGTCTCTTCAACATGATTACACACTTATTTGTCCCTTTGATAATTAAAATAGGTTTTCAATAGTAAAACTACATATTAGAAACAAAAATGAGGATTTATCCATGTTTCAATCCTTTACATAAGAATCCTCAAGGTTTTGTTGGTACACCTATAGATGAACATTCTTACACATAGGAAATGCTTCTTTAATTGTCATGGAATGAGATGAATGCATTATTAATTGATTTCAATGGTTAAAGGACTAAATAAATACCCTAAAATGAAATTTTCATATCTCAAAAGAATTTAAACCAATACCAAGGTTTTAATGACATCATCATGAGATGCATGTTATGTGAAAATGAGTTAAATATGGATAGTGAGTGTGGAAAAGAGCAACAAGGTGGACAAAAAGGCCTCATGAGCAAAAAATCTCATTTTTAATTTATTAAAATGTATTATTTACACTAAGGATACATATTAAAATAAGTTATAACACCTCTTTCCCATGTGAAACCACTTGCACACATCTAGAATAAAGCAGGCATAGACATCTCATAACTATCTTAGCATGGTGAATAGGATTAGGACAACACTTACACTTTCTAAAAACATATAAATGAGCTATATTAAACTCTTTATTTATTGGAAAACTAATACACCATGAATAAAACTCTAAGAATAATATGGACAAGCCCATACATGTGACTGCAACAAAATTTAGGCATGGAATTGACAATGGAGAATGACAAGATTGCAATCTACCCAAGACATGAGATGGTGAAACCAAAACATGTAATTATATGTTATTATTACCCTAATATATATTCCAAATCATTCATAAACTAATTGAGACCTCTTTATGAGAACAATACTTTGTAAACAAGAAGAACTTTGACTGAGACTACACATTTGACACCTTCCTACAACATGGAATAATTTTCTCATCCAAACATTATGAAACATGAAAATAAGAATAAATACCATATAATTATGTATAAAAAATATTATATAACCAATATCACCAATTAGTTCATGCAAATTGAACCAAAATGGAGTAAAATCTATAAGGTGCATGAAATAACTACCAGAAAAGTATAGTCAACTTCATGAGGATGGTTCATGAATCATAGGCCACAATTATTAAAAATATTTATATGTAAATGAAGGTATATAAGTTTACTAAAGTTTTCTAAAATCATTTGTCCTAAAACCTCTTCAACTATCCATACTGAACAAAAACCTAAAGGTCACTTCTATATGCCTATAAAACCAAGAAAGGAGAAAAATGGTTTTGTATTTAAAATGAAACTTATAAATAAAAAACATATAAATTAGTTTTATGAAGGTTAATAGTCATTCCATGATATTTTCCCACATGGCACACTTCCCCATGGGCCATATAAGTGTTATTTTCTCTCTTTTTTAGTTATTTCTTGGATTTCAATTAAGGAACCTAAAATATTCTGATGTAAATGACATCCATGAAAAATAAAATAACATATTGGAAGTTTTAAAGTAAAATATAACACCTAGTAACCTTGGGAATTGTGCCACTTGCATTTATGACTCTTAAAAGCACATTAAATGACCCAAAATGATAAATAAGCTAATGAAACCAAGACTAAGACTATAAATACATTATATAACATTAATTTATCCATAATATAACCCATGAAAAATATTTATACCCCTATAAAATCTAAAAAACAATTTTTTTGACCTATAGGGGTCCAAATTTGACCTAAAAGTCAAATTTGGTCAACAAATTGATGACTCATAGGGGTAGTATTCCTGCTATACTAGGGACCAATAGCCTTTTCCTAATCATAGACCAAGGGATTCAAAGATTTTATTTTGACAACTAGAAATTAATTTCCTAAAACACACATAACACAACCACAACACACCAAATAAACACAATTTAAAATAAGACACAAACAAGATGCACACATGTGCATAATAACTTATAAAAAATAAGAAAAACAATAAACTATGTACAAAGATAGAGGAGAACCTTAATAGTAATGTTTGAGATATATCCCATTTAATGGGATATGAAGCTCCTCTCCATCCAAATTTGAGAGTTGAAAGCATTATGTTGCTTGCATTGGGTGATAACATAAGGGCCACTCCACAAAGCATCAAAGTTTGTGTCTTCCAGGTTTAGCCCTATCTTCATCTCACTTTAGAATAATGTCTCCTTATTAGAATCTTCTTGGCATGTCCCTCTTATCAAATTAAATCTTTGTTTGATCTTAGTGAGCTCTCATAATTTGTATAGCATGATCTCTTATCTCCTCAAGCTCCATCAACTCACACAACTTGGCTTCCATGCTTTCATTCCCCATCAAGTTTAATTGATAATTGAGATCTAAGGCTAGTAGATCAAGTGAAATAGGTAGTCTAGATTTTTTCCCATAAACAAGTGTATATGATGAGTTTCTAATTCCTCTCTTTGGGGTAATCTTATCAACCTAAAGAGCTATTTTTAACTTGGAATGCCAAGTCCTTTGGTTCTCCTCCATTATCCTCTTGATAATCCTGATTAGATTCTTATTGGTGGACTCAACTAGTCCATTACCTTATGGATAATAGTTGGAGTAAGTACTAAGATAGATACCATATTTCAAAGCCCACTCTCTAGTCTTCATTCCAAGGAAAGCCAATGCATTATTTTAAATTATTGTTGAAGGAACCCAAAACCTTATCACTATGCATTCATAGAAGTCTATAATTGAACTTTAATTTGCTTCCTTGAGATCTATAGCCTCCACTCATCTTGTAAAGTAATTTATATAAGTCAACACCCACTAGTGGCTAGCACTAGAAGGTGGGTTGATTAGGCCTATGATATCTAGACCCCATTACATAAAGGGGTCAACTTGAATTGGATGAAGAGGAAAGGAAACAATATTTTTTTATTATCAAAGAGAGAACATTTTTGACACTTCTTTACCAGAGCATGGGTGTCTTTAAACAGACTAGGCCAAAAGTATCCAACTCTCATAATTATAGCCACTGTGGTTCTTGGAGAAAAGTGACCACAAACTGGTCCATCATGAAACTCAAACATTATTTTCTAAACCTAATATGATTTACCACACCTTAATAACACACTTAAGAATTAATTTCTAAATAACACTCCATCAACAAGTACATAAGGAATAGATTGTAATCTAAAGTACCTTCTTTTAGCTCTATCTAGACCTTGTGGACACTCACTAATTTGAATAAATGGATCATATCTTGTGTCCAAATTTTCATGTATAAAGGTATAGATATCATAGGGTCATTTTAAGTGATAAAAAAACCTCTTTTTTTCTTTCAAATCTGAAGAAAGATGCTCACATAACCTCTTTCCTTTCACTAGCTTGGTTATCTTTATTTCAACATCATACTCCATCACTTTTGTGATCCAACCAGCCCTTTTTTCATTCAAATATCTACTCAAAATGAAGTATTTGACACTAAAATGAGGTACCATTATGTTAATCTTGTTTTTAGGTAACATGTGACTTAAATTCTTTATACTTCTAACAACTGAAAGTACTTGCTTCTCAACAAAGGTGTATCTTACCTCATAGCCTTCCAAACCTTGACAAAAGAAGGCAATAGGCTGCTCCAAGTTTTCTTCATTTGATTGAGTAATCATGGAAGATATTACCTCCTTATTTACAATGTATATAAGTTTAAATCCTTTGATAAATTAGGACTTACAAGAGTTGGAGCTTGAATAATGGCTTGTTTAATCTCTTCAACTCTCCTTCCTTCTTCTTGTCCAAGTTAACACTTAATATTTCATTAGCATAGAGGTTATAGGCTTGAATAAATTATCAAAATAAATAATTAACCTCCTTAATAAATTAATTTTCCCAAATAAACTTGTAAACCTTTCTTTTGTTTGGGCAAAGCCAATGCCAAGATTTTACTCACCCTTTCAGGATCTATGGATGGGCCCTTATTTGAGATAATGTGTCCTAATTTTTTTATTTATAGATAAAAACACACAATTATTTGGGTTAAGAGATATTAAAAACTCTATAAATATCTCAAAAATATTCCTAAGGTGATTTAAGTGATCCTTTACATCCTTAGAAAAAACTGTGATATCATCAAGATACACCAACACAATGTCATTTATTAGTCCTTCAAAAGACATATCCATTACACATTGAAATGTATCTGAAACATTAGATAAGCCAAAAGGAATTTTATTATAATAATATGTACCCCATTTATTATTAAAGGATACTTATATTTATCACTTTCCTTCACCAAAATTTGATTATACCTAAAATATCCATCAAGGAGAGAAAACCTTCACTACCTACCACAACTTGAAAAATTTTCTCCATGGAAGGAAGAGGATATTTTTACTTCAAGGAAGCTCTGTTAAAGTACATAAAATAAACACATAACCTAATTTATCTATTATTCTTCCTAATAGGGACTAAGTTTGCCAACCAAGATGAATGTTTAATAGGAAAAGTGATTTTGGACTCAATCAACTTAGTAAGCTCATTCCTCATGAGAGGCTCAATCTTGGGATTAATTGGCCTTTGTATTTTCTTGAGAGGCTTATAATTCTCATCTATCTCTATGATATGTTGAGATAATTTTATGTAAAATCATTTTAAATCACTATATTCCCATGCAAAGACATCAGAAAACTCCTTGCATAACTCTAAAAGCATGTTTCTCTTCACTAGTACATACCTTCCCAAGTGCAAACAACTTATATTTGAAGATTTATACTCTCTCATAGTTTTCTTGATTATTACACATTCTTACCTTCTCTTTCTTAAAATTATCATCATCATTGAAGATACTCTCAAGTGTGACTAAGCCTTTAGGGAGCTTGTTTGATTTTAATTGTACAATCTACTCTCCATATTTCTATTATAGTTTGGACTGATTATTAGAAAAAAAATCAACCTACTCTTGTATAAAAAGTGATATTTCTTGGTCACTATCAATCACCTACCAATTAGTGACATTATTAGGCATAGAGGGCCTTACAATCACCTTGAGATGTGGATGGTTCTTATATTCTCTTATCCCCTTTAGAATATCAAACTAAGATCCAATTGATGCCAACCTGTCAGCATGTTTGTTGTCTTCTCTTGTGATGGATTAGATGTTTAAATCTTGGAAATAATCCACAATATCCCATAATCTATTCTTGTATGACTTAAGTAGAGAGTTTCTAGTCACATTTGGCCTCTGTATTCATAATCAACTCATTATCACCATACACTTATAACTCTTTCACACCTATTTGTATAGCCCACTCAAGGCCATGAATAAGGGAATCATATTATAACATATTAAAAGTAAAATATAAGTGAAATTTTAAAGTGGAATAATACCTTTCCTTGGATGGGGAAACCATAATGTTACTGCACCACCTACCTTAACTTTGCTTCTAGATGCATCAAAGAATAACTACCATAAACCATCCATTTCTTCACTTGGATTCATCAAGTTTGGCATGACAGAGTCCTCCTCATTAATTTAATACAATACAAAACTAAATTCCTCTATGAATTTATAAGGAGCATGCTCTTAATGTTCATCTCCCCATTCATCTATATATAAATTAGAAACTCCTTTAAGAGAAGATATTGGAAATTGATCTATCTAAAGTTCTTCCTCATTAATAATAGCATAATTTACATTTGACACCTTATACATGTAAGGCTCTAAGAGATTGTGATGGATAGGCTCTAATTCAATCTTCACCTTAGTACCATACTTTTCCTTAAAAACCATTTAGTACCAATTGGCTACAAACTATCCACCTATATTAGCTATAAATTATCTTGACAAAAAAAGAGAAAAGTATGGATTAATCTACCACAAACACATCATGAAGAATGTAAAAAGTAAGATAAGCATATAAAATAAATTTCAAATCCTTGAATACTCCCAAGGTCTTTATTGGTGATCCATCCAATTTTAGAACTCCTAACCATTGGTTCATACTTGAGGCCTAGTTTATCTGCTATAGACTTAGGCATAACTGAAGTATTATCCCCATTATCTATGATGAAATTGTGAACTAAGAAATCACCAATGATTAATGATAAGGAAAAATGAGGATTCTTATCATTTTTTTTCACTTTTCCATCAAAGGGATGGGTTCCATTCACCAAAACACAATTTTCACTCCTAGTTGATCAACTTGCTTACCTAGTCCTTACAATTATTTTTGAAGCATATCTTTTTATCCTGATATTTTCAATGAATACCACAAATAAATATTTATATGTAACTTCTTCATCTGATCCACAATATTGATATAAGGATTGCTCACCTTGAAGGGCTCTTTGGAAGCACTAGTACCTTATGGTGTAGCTTGTGAAGGTGGATGTGTAGGAGTAGGCCTTACATTCTATTTTTTTTGATTTTATTTCACCTTAGGTGCTAAGTTAGATCCACCCATAATTGGAGATGAGGTATGAGTCAAAAAAGGTCCTTTATTATCCCCTTGTGTCTCTTCAACAATCTTCTTCTTGAACCTAGTGTTAGAGGACACAGTAACATTCACATTGCTTGAATTCCCCAAATGATTGATGAAACACAAATATCCCTCTAAATGATTTATGAGAGTAGAATTATATTGTGTTTTTCCATTATCCATTATACTTTTCATTTCATTTTGCATTGGTAATTCAAAAGTGGAAACTTGAGGTGCTTGATTACCTTGATTTGTCATGTCTTGATTATGCATTTCATTGGCATATGTAACTTGGTCTTGATTTTAATCATAAGAAGGATAACATGGCTGTTATTGAACAAAGTTATTTTTAATGGGAATAAGATATTTGGGAGATGATGGAGCATTAGGATTATAACTTTGGTAAGGTCTAGCTTGAGTGATTTGACCTTATCCTTGAACGTTACTTTGAAAAGGAGGCCTATTTGTTTGCCCAAACTAATTGTAATACTTGTATGGCCTATATATTTGAGTTTGTTGCCTTTTGAGAGAAACCAATTCATTAGTAATACTTTGGAGAAAACTCTTGACTTCATGGATCTCATTGGTAGGGGCAATGGCAGACTTTTTTTTAGTAGATAAAGGAGCCAAGGTAGGTAATGCAACTTGACTAGGAGGCTAAAAATTAGGGAACAATGGAATTGGTGGCCAAGGAGAAATCTTCCCTACTTGAACAAGACAATTCTCAACATTTATAGCTATCTCATAAGTATCAAGTAGTGTATTCCCACCCATGGATTGAATCATTATAGATGCATTAGTATTCAATACTTTTAGATAGTACAAAAAGACATAATTTGGAGTAGATCTCATAAGAGCTAGGATCCTATCCCATGTTTTTTTAAATCTAGTGTTAAAATATTGCATAAACTCTTATGGTTCCATATTAATAGTGGTAAATTGCTTAGCTAGTGATAGATAATCACTCTTCTTTCCAAACCTCTTAGTCAATAGATCTCCTATTTCATCCCATGAAGTAATGAAATTTTTAGGTAGAGTCTCATACCAATATAAAGCTTTCCCTTTGAAAGATAATGCTAATAGACTAATAGCCACATTATCTTGGGTGATATTATGAATGTTGTAGAAGTTTTTATGTTTCTAATATGTTCAATGGGATTAAAAGGACCTTTGCACTAAAATATGGAACACTCTTAAGGGCTATTCCAATAATTTGGTTATATTAGGTAAGATTTAATGGAGTTGATTTGGTGAAAGGTATAAAAGGTTGGTTTTTAACCATCTTAGAATGTAGACTATGGGTATTAGAGATTGAATTTAGTAGGAACTTTGATTTATTAAACACCATCTCTATTGAATAAGGATGGTTATTCACAAATCTTAGTCTTCTAGAAGGATAGAAAGGCAATTGCATAAACTCAAAAGGTATACCTTTAGTAGTAGACCTAGTGGTCACCTTTATCATGGAAATTAGGGATTGATTAGAAAATAAAGAGTTTAAAAATTTAGTGGAGTCTCTAGGTACTGAATGTAGATGTTCTTGTAGCTACAACTATGCCAAAACCAACACCAAACTTGGACACTCTTCTAGGACCTAGAATCCCATCAATCATGCCAAAAAATGTTGTCACTTTGATTTGAACCCTTTGAAGAGATGTCTAGATCTCCTCATCAAAGTGGCATAATGGAAACATCTCTCTTGATATGGGTAAATTTTTTATGAGATGAATATCTAGAAGGGATAGTTCCCTTGATGCACTCTTTGAAACATCTCTTGCTTTGGGTAACAATTTGATGAGATGAATCTCTAGAAGGGTTAGTTCCCTTGATGCACTCTTTGAAAAACTCTCCTATTTATCAACTTGACATGAAAAATGTTAATAAAATAAACTAAAAAACTAAAAGGTGATGCACCAATATTGGATTTCCCCTATTTACTAAACTTATACTACTTAGAGCAAAACAAATCTTCTTTCACACAAAACTCACAACTCAAGATACATTGTTGTATCAATGTTTCATATGCTAGGTTCAAGAGGTATGCTGATATACAAGAAGGATAATTAATGATAATTTGAAGAATAAAGTCATAAATCACTTATAAAACTCTCATACACTAAAGAGGAACACTAAAAAATACCTACAACAATTACTCTTCTTCATACTTGGTGGATAATTAAAGATAACATGCTAGAAAAGATTAGCTTTCACTAGATAAGATCAATAAGATTTACAACCAAAATAAATTGTGCAGCATTTAAGTAGGTAAAATCACATTTTTATTGCTTCAAGAGTCATTTAAGTATAAAATTGGCCAGGGTTTCACCATCAACCAATAGAGGATACTAAAAAGAGCCAAAAGAGTCCATACTTATAGCCTTTGGGAGAAGAACAAGATAAGAGAAGTCCAAATGTCACTTAGACACTTGTTAATGTAATAAAAGGGGTTATAATTTCATGTGAGATAGGTATCAAATGGACCATGAAATGTTAGGAGCACCAAGTGTCTATACAAGTCATGAAACTTATGAAAAGTGGCATAAAACTCCCTATCTTGGCTTAGAAAATTGCCTTCATAATTTGGACCTATTTAAACATCCCACAACTAACTAGGAACAGGTCTAATGATTAGGATTAGAGGTAAGTATTTTTACTTTCCATTCATTGGTTCTGGTCCTAATCATCTAAAATCATCTAAGAGTAAGCCATCACTATTTTTAGTCTAAATACTCCTCCTTTCTATCACCCTTCACACTTGGCCTAGAAAATAACATAAGTTTTACATGTAAATATTTGAGAGGGAGTAAATGAAACTTTTAAATACTATTCATGGCCTTATACTGATTAGGTACACCATAAAAAGGCTCCCATTTGGAGTTTTCACCCTTCTCTCCCTTGTGTCCACTATGCTAGTTTTGATTGGCTAAGACAAAGGCTATGTTTTGGACACTTAGGATTTTTTAATTGGAATAAAATGGCCATGAAAAGTTATTAAAAGTCCTAATCTTCCCCCAAAACTTGATTTCAACCCTTAAAACTTCTTATAGCCTAAAAAACACAAAAATGGGTAAAAAATGCACTATTTTTCACCCTATCTATATAAATATTTACATCTCATCTTGGTGGTAGATAGATTGAGGGTGTCCTCCATGTGTTACAATATATTTAATTTCCAAACTATGACATAATGATATATTTCCAAGCTTGTTTTCTCCATTGGGTCCTAACTGAGGGTTCAGTAGGGTTTTAGGTAATTTTTTGTTTATTTATAAAGATTTGACATTGAACCTACCAATAAATGCCACAAAATTTATGATAAGGTACCTTAATAACCTCTATAATTCCTTTGGTTCCCATGTAAATCCTTAGAAAAGATATGAACACTTGAAGACACCTCATCAAGCTTGTTTATGCCTTTCTTGCATGTTTGGACTATCTTAGAGTTATAATTAGCTTTCGTGTAGGTTTATCTACATATTACAAGTTCATAAATGTCTATTTTCACCTATTAAACATGTCCCAATCATTTGGATATCTCATCAAGATCTAGAGATGAATATGGACCCCCATTGGTTCTTGGTCCCTTGAAGGCCTAAAGGGTTTAACATGTACTTTGAAAGTTTGAGATACCTGAGCTGATATTTCATGATTGGGATGGTATATAATGATTATTAATTCTTCATTAAAACTTTTATTATCACCACATAACCTCCCATCACTCCTCTTCCTCATTTTCTCTCATTCACTAACTAGGCTTAGTGAAAGCTTGCCTAGTTGGATTGTATGCAGGGGTATTTGGGTCATATTAGGAGGTATAATCATAAATTAGTGTTAATTATCATATAATTTACTTCAATACACCTTATTTTATGTTTTTTATGTTCCAAAATCTACATATTAATCTCTTTGCCCATTTTGTACTCACTAGCTTGCTTTGCTAAACACTGATTTTCCTAGACTGACTGACCTCCGAGATAAAATAGTGAGGTTTATCCCTTATATACAATGAATATTGAGTTTTTAAAATTATTTATTATGAATTATAATATATTTTTTATCTTTATTCTTCGGTTTAGGTGTCTAACCATCTCTAAATGCTAAAAAAATGCCTCTAAAAAGCCTATTTTCTTGCTTTTTCTTCAAATCCTCCTAAGAGTGACCTATCTAAGATAAAAAAATGATTATAAGTTGTTTAAAATTTTTCCTAATTATAAATTAATTATTAATAATATTTTTAATAATATAAAACATGCCTCTTATTTAAATTCTTCATATTCATGCATGGAGCAAAGAGGTTGCCTAGTTCATTGTACGGACTGATAGCCTTGACCAGGTAAGGAAGGTAGATGGTCATCCTTGAAGAGTATTAGGATGTAAAAAACAATTTTTTAGTAGTAATAACATACTTTTATTTATTTATAATCCTCTTCTCTTCCTTAGATAAGTCCATGTATTACCCTAGCTTCACTAGCTTGTACCCTGCCTATTGTAAGTGCATATAGTCCTAGCTAAGATTGGTAATAGTATAGAAGGGAATCCTTAAGCCCATTTGAGGTCATAAAACATATATACTCATTTTTGGTTCATTTATATTATATTTGTAAAAAAAACTTTATTCTCTTTGCCATGACTGAGGAACTTTGATGTAGGTGTGTATTTCTCATTAAAGGGACACCTGTAGGTAGTCATAGGGGTTGCATGGGAGTGTTTCAATATTTTATTGATAAACATCAAGACATTAGTGTAACATTACATAATTTTAAACCTAATAGTCATGATTATTTGTCTAGTGTTTCTCCTAAGATTTCAAAATATCATTTACCTCCTCAGGCCTAAAGATATCAATGGAGCATTTCAGTATTTTTGGAGGCATCTTTGAGGCCTCAAAAAACCTATCTCCCCTTAATATTTTACCTTAATTTTTTTCATGTGAACTATAAATTTTATGGGATATAATATTCACCTAACTATATGTATTAAAAACCTGTACATACATGTTTTAGGATAATCACAAAAAGGTCCCTGACCTTTATTTTGACATTTTCGGGACTTCCTAGAATACCTCTTGTCTCTTCAACATGCTTACACACTTATTTGTCCCTTTGAAAATTTAAATAGGTTTTCAATAGTAAAATTTCATATTAAAAACAAAAATGATGATTTTTCCATGTTTCAATCCTTTACACAAGAATCCTCAAGGTTCTATTGGTACACTTGTAGATGAACATTCTTACACATAGGTAGTGTTTCTTTAGTTGTCATGGAATGAGATGAATGCATTTTCAATTGATTTAAATGGTTAAATACCTACCTAAATAACCTCAAATGAACTTTTCATATCTCAAAAGAATTGAAACCAATACCAAGGCTCTGATGACATCATTATGAGATGCATGTTATGTGAAAATGAGTTGAATATGGATAATGAGTGTGGAAAAGAGTAACAAGGTGGAAAAAAGGCCTCATGAGAAGCCAAAATCATTTTTAATTCTTAAAATGTATTATTTACACCAAGGAGACATCTTGAAACTAGTTTCAACACCTCTTTTCTCATGTGAAACCACTTGTACACATTTAGAATAAAGCAGACATATGCATCTCATGCCTGTCTTAGCATGGTGAATAGGATTAAGACCACACTTGCACTATTTAAAATAATATAAATGTGATATATTCAAATCCTAATGGCTTGAAAAACTAATACACCATGAATACAAATATAGGAACAAGATGGACAAGCCCATACATGTGATTATAATTGAAGTTAGGCATGGAGTTGACAATGAGAATGACAAGATTGCAAGATACCCAAGACATGAGATGGTGAAACCAAAACATCAAAGGAGATGGTCATATGACCTTAATATTTGTGCAACATCATTACCAAACTACACAAGTCCTCTACATGAAAAGAACACTCTAAAAATAAGAATAACTTTTACTGAGACCATGCAAGTGACACATTCTTACATTATGGACTAATTTGCTCATCCAAACATTGTGAAACATGAAACTAACAATGGATACCATTTGAGGACGTAGCTAACATATTCTATAACTAAAATCACCAAATGGTTCATACATATTTGACCAAAATGGAGCAAAACCTATAGGGTACATAAAACAACTACTAAAAAAGTACAATAGAATTCATGAGGATGGTTCATGAAGCACATGCCACCATTATTCAAACTCTTTATATAGAAATTAAGGTATCTGATGTAATACAACCTCCTAAAAGCATTTATCATAAAACCTCTTCAACTATTTGTACTAAGCAAAAAGCTAAAGGTCACTTTTGTATGTCTAAAAAATAAAGAAAGTATCATAATGGTTTTGGATTTAAAATTAAACTTATAGAGCAAACCAAACATATAAATTAGTTTTAGGAAGGTGAAGAGGCCTTCCATGATTGTTTCCCACATGGTACACTTCCCCATGGGCCATATAAGTGCCATTTTCTCTCTATTTTAGTTAAAGAATCTAAAATATTTTATTATAACTAACATACCTAACAATTAGACTGACCTCTTAGACATTTTCAAGTAAAATAGGACACATGGGCTTCTTGAGAACCATGCCACTTGAATTTATGACTCTTACAAGTAGATTAAATGACCCAAAATGACAAATAATCTAATGAAAGAAAGACTAAGGCTAAAAATACATTAGATAACATCAATTTATCCATAATATAGATTATGAGAAAGATTTCGACCCCTAGAACATCTGAAATTTTTTATTTTTTAATCTATAGTGGTCCAAATATGACCTAAAAGTCAAATTTAGTCAACAATTGTAACATTCTTCATAATCAGGATCTCTTTTCTATCTATTTCTAACATCTCTCTAGCTGTGACTTCATGTTCCCCTTATATTAAATTCAACATACTTTGTATTTAATTTTACCACTTAAAATAGACATAGTCTATTTGTGACTCCTTAATGGTTTTAATGTTCAAACAGGTAATGAATTCCTCTACTTTCTAAATGTAGATGCCATTAGGCTCCATGTTTCATGAATTCACCTTCCATGGATTTTGGTTAGAACTTGAGAATCTTGAATTATGCCACTTGGCATGAATCCTAGCTTCCCAAGCTTTTTCTATGTTTCCTATGCTCATCTCCATTGGCCATGTAGCCTTCTCAAATTTAGTTTTTGGTCCAACCCTAGGGTCACAGGATGATGCCATATGGAATTATCTCAGTGAGTCAGGCCTTTATATCTCCTTATTTTCATAGTCTCATCCCTGAGGTCTCAGGTGAATGAGATTGTACCATATGGCATGATTCTAGCCACCCAGGGCCTCAATGTTTCCTAATGGGATCATTTACACTCCTAAGTCCTTAGGATTATGCCACATGGTATCATCCCAAGGTTTTAGAGGCTTGATTACATTCCAAATACTCACTACCCTCATAGGTCACTATGATGATTCTATGTGGCATCATCATGGGGATCCATCTCCTGAGGATTCTCTGACTACTCATTGATTGTCTTATGCTTTCTCAGGGTCCTAAGTGAATATGATCATGCCAATGACATGATTTTAACCACTTATGGCCTTAGGTACCCTTGACTATGTTTTATGTTACCCCAATGTATTGAGTGAATGCAATCATGCCATGTGGTGTGATCATGGCCACTTGGGTCCCTAAAGCCTTCTTTGGTCATGTTTTATACCATGTAAGGATCTATATCCTTGAGTTTATGCCAAGTGGAATGATGTTGGGGATATATAGTCTTATAGGTCTCCATCTACCTTAACCCATATTTGAGGTCTCAGGTCCACATGATGATTCCATTATCATAGGGATCTAGGACCATGGGGACTTTAGGATTATAAAAATTTGTACCAAGGGCATCAGGTCCCTTTGATCATGCCACTTGGCATAATCACAGGACTCAAGATCCTCAAATATTTCTCATAAAATGGCTAAGTCAAAAACTTCTCCTAATCTTTCAAGTAAATAAGATGGTGCCATGTGACACCATCTTATTCATCTAGAGGGATGAGTGAAGAAAAGTTGAAAGAACAAAAGCCATGGATAATAACATTAATAAAGTTAGTCAAAAAAGAAAAAAAATGACTAAGGAACAAATGAGGACATGGAAATTTTGATGAGATTAGGGCATTTTAAAGTATATATAAAGTATTTTAATATGTATACCCAGGAAAATAAAGACTAAAAATGTAGATTTCATGGTGATATATGGTTGGAAGGATTGAATTTTAGGTTAAACCCTATAATGAAAATAGTATATCGAATCCCTAAAACCTTAGATACTTAATCTTAAGAATAAAAAAAACATACTATTTTGAAGGTTCATTAAGACTTGATAGTCATAACTATGAAACCAAATTTGATTATGTAGAGTGGATTACAAAATTTGATTAGTCAAGCATTAGGCAATAAATCAAATAGAAATGCATAAATAAATAAACAAATCAAGACAATCTATTCATGTGGGGGATGTTAATGATAACAAGATATAAATGAAAGAAAGCAATTAGACATTACCTTCCCAAATGATTTAATTACTCAAAAGTAGCTCTAAGTGTGCTCTCCCCTTGATCTAGAACTCTAGTCTTTCTCAACAATGGCTTGTTTACTCTTCCATTGCCTCAAAAACTCTATACATAACCTAGGCTCATGATATAAACTATCTAATATTCCTATCAATGAATCTAATCCAAATGCAAGTAATATAATAATCAAAACAAAAAGGAATTATGAAGGGATTTTAGCATTATAAGTTTACACAATTTAAGATAAATAAATGATGTTCTATGCCCTCTTATTTATAAGCTTTATAAATGGTCTAAGATCAACCATGACCATCCA
The DNA here is from genome assembly GCA_037957365.1 of Torreya grandis. Classification (NCBI taxonomy): domain Eukaryota; kingdom Viridiplantae; phylum Streptophyta; class Pinopsida; order Cupressales; family Taxaceae; genus Torreya; species Torreya grandis. The sequence continues at coordinate 873,003 of JARHVA010006080.1, read as the reverse complement.
TATCAAGATTGAGATGTGTGGCCATGGATTCATCTAATATTTGGAATTAAAGATATAAATATCCTCATAATTATTTTGGGGGAAGGGACATTAATTAGGCATGGATACCATAATTTAGATATTTTATGTATTTATAGTTTATGGATGCCACCCCATAAATGATGTCACTAGGTGATGCAGATATTAGGAATCAATTTCCAATATTGAAATAATAAATAACCTCCATAAAAAATGTGTACCAAAATTTAGATTCAAGCTATATTATCAAAATGACAATAAAATCCAAAACCTTGATAAACACCAATAGGAAAGGATAAGGAAGATAAATTAGAACCAATATAACATTCTTACCATGCTCTTTACCTTCTCATGCCTCTATTCTAGGGTGATTAGACTCAGATTGACAAAGTGATAGCTTGATGTTGGATGCTTGATAATGGATGCTTGATGATTGAGGATTATAGATTTGCTATAGGATTTATAAAATTATTTTGGCATGATTTCCCTACAAATTTTATATATGGTTTAAGAGTGGAGGGAGAGGTTGGTTTTATAAAGGAAAGGAGGGAAGATAAAGGGTTTAGATTTGAATTTAGAATAATTAGATCCATGATTAGTAATTTTCCAAGAAATATTAAAATCCTTGGGAAACCTCTAGAAATAGAGGTTTTTAGAGACTTGGAGGGAATTCTCCAATTATAGAGACTTCTCGATTATCTTAGAGATAATGGAGGATTAGGTAGGGATAAGGGTGATAGGGATGTAGGAAAGGCTAGGGTGTAGGGTGGTGGTTGGGTATTTGTAATAGTTTTTGAATTTAAAATTGGATGTAGGATTAAGGAGTAGGTTAGTAGGTGATGTGGGTTTATTAGAGGCTTAATGAAGGGATTAATTGGTTTTAGGATGGGGTAAAGGTTATGTAGGATATGGAAATATGGGATGAAAATTAGGTAAATAGTTAATATAGGAAATATAATAATTAGGGTAAATTAGTGGGAAACAGAATAATTAGTGGGATAAAATAGATAAAATAGAATTGGTGTCGACTAATAAGAATATTAGTTGATAAGAATGAAGTGAGTGATTTTAGGTGCATATATTTTCCCCCTCTTTGAAAGGGAATTGTGAGTGGATGAAGTGAAAGGAGTAATGGTCTTTCAAAGAAAAACCATGTCATATATGAATGTTAGTAGATGATGTTAGGGGATATGATGCCCCCTCAAGGGGACATGAAGGGAAGAATGAACTAGATGGTCACTCGAGAGAAGAAACAATGGGTGGGATGTGATGGATAGATAAGGGGATGGGATGTGAGATGTTGGATAAAGATGAAGAAGATGAGGTTGAGTTGAATAATGAGATACAAATTGATAATGATTCCCCTGTTAAGGACACATACATAGGGAATAGAGGTGATGGGTGTCATGGTTGTAGACACATACCAAGGGGGAATAAACCATAATAGGATGATGATATTATTAAAGGTCTGCAAGATTTAGATGTATCCCAAGTAAGGGCACATGAAAGGGAGAGCTATAGGCCAAGGACTAGATGATGATTTAATTAGGGCTATATATCAAAGCTAAATCAATCAAGATGAAATAGGTGATGATAGAGAATAAATGATAGGATTGAGTAACCAAATGGATTGGGATGATGCCCTTAGAAAAGACACATGCAAGGGAGTGAGAGAGGATATAGTGGTTGAGCTATCCTTGGTCACTAAAAAGTGGCCAAGTTCTACCTACATAGTCTAAAAATACCTTAGGTTGATGTAGTTTTGATGAGAGGATAATGATGATGATGATGATGATGATGATTAGGGATTAAATGATGATATTAGTGATGATAGGATATGACATGGATGAGGGGAAGATGATAAAATATTGGATGTTAGCTAGATGGCTTATGATGGAGAGAAGGATGATGATGAGATCAAGCCATCACAAATTTCATAAAGATCATCATAGTCTAATGAATCCAATAAAATATAACACTTGGCAAGATGCCCCATGATATAGATTTGACCAAGAGGACATTGTGCCAAAGTTCATGGGCAAGTATCAAAATTTGCATCCTTGAGGGCACTTATTGTGTCCACATATCATCCTAATTCATTTTAAAATAGACAAAAAGAGACATAACAAATGAAACATAAGACACCAAGATATATACATGATGCAAAATAAGACAAACATCAGACAAATAATAGACAAGCAACATATAAAAAATAAATAAGTATCTACATGTAATGTCACAATGTCTTGTCTAATGATGGGATTAGTGATTAGGTGATGGATTAGATGATCATGATGTAATTTTGATGGAGGATAGACTTGGATTTGGATAGGATGATTAAGACAAGATGTTGCCCCTAATTTAGGATAGAAGGATGGATGACATGATGGGGGTGATAAGGTCTTTGAATACTAACTTGGTCTTGAAATTAAATTAAAAAGTGGCCAAAGAAGGTGGTTAGATAAGTGATGACCAAGTATTACCAATAGAAAAGGAATTATAAGGATCCAATCTAGTAAAGAGACTAAGAAATGATGATGAAATCAAATACCTTTTATGTTAGCAAAAGTGATTGGATGGGTGCTAGGCATGAAGAGGCAATGATGAGGATAGTGATGGGATCATGTAGTTTCCATACTGGCAAAGGGTAATTGGATGGGTGTCAAGTATGAAAAGGCCTTGATAAGAAGTGATGGGTGCCAAATTAAGGTCTTTAATGAGGTTATGTATGCCAATAATACTTAGCCAAAAGGATGATGAAAGGATGGGTGACCACTTAGGATTGGATTCCAAGATGGAATGTGGTATCAAAAAATGGAAAATATAGGGGCTATATGGAGATGAATGTGACTAGGGGATTAGACATAAGATAAGACATGATGGAATGTTTTGGTTTTTTAAAATTTTATGATTTTTAAGGTTTTTAAAAATTTTCAAATTTTAGGGATTTTTGGGATATGTATATACACTGTATAAATAAGGTTACTAGTAAAGGGAATGCCAAGCCTAATAACCAAGAGAAGGATGGAGAGATATATGGATGGAATGAAAAAGGATGATGATGATGGGGACTAAAGATGAATGGACTAAGGATAGATGATGACCACATCATGAAGTTACTAGATGGTTATTTGCCCCAAGTGTTCATTGGAGGATATGCCAAGATGGTTTTAGTACAATGCTAAAGACATCTTCCATGTCCTTATAAAGGTCAAGAAAAGAGGGAAGAAGAGGTAATATGTATGATAGGATGGTAGATGATGGATAAGAATAATAGATCAAATGATAAGATGATGAGTGATATAGATAAAGTGGACAAGGGATGTGACAAGTGGGATGGATGGACTAGGATATGAAATGGATGGATTTGCTGCCAAGTTTTGATGAACAATGTAGACAATAGATTATTCTAACATGACAATGAAAAATGGTTTTCATGATGGTACTTACCTAACGTACCAAAAGACTAGTTTTCACCATTGGATGAATGATTTTTTTTTGACTTTTTAACTTTATTAGGCATCTCAATTTATTAGATGATGGAGGAGATACAAGGTGTGGATGCTGAATGGATTATTTAGCCAAGACTAGTTCTGTAATGGATGCTAAATGCCTAAATATCCTAGTGGCCTTTAGTTATTCTTGATACTGACCCCTTTAGATATCTAGACTAGGTATCATTGTTGCCCTTATGAGAGACAATTTTTCTTAGGGGGGTAACGTGAGGCATGGATTTGATTAGAGATTTATTTTGATGGGTGATAGGATCAAGATATGATGGTGTGATGGGTGAAAAAGGATAATGAATGATAGGATCATGAGAAGATAGGGTTATGGGTGATGGAGGGTTAGGACTAGCAGTTACATACACCATTAGAGGTATTGGACATTCTTCATTTGATTGGTGCTAGGTGATAAAATAATGCAAGAGATCCAAGACACTTTGACTTTGTGGATCATCTTTGATTTGATATTTTGATGGATGATCAACCATATGATTTTGATCCTTTGACTGGATTTGATTTTGACTAGCCCTTGGTGCCTAATTTTGGGATTCACTAGGGGAGATGAATTTTTGATTGGAAAGATTATTTTAAATTTGATAGTTTCCTAGTGCCAGATATAAAGATTCACTAGGAGAGTACATTTTTGGATAAGGATGATGATTTGACTCTTCTTGATTTTGAATGATGGGATTAAATATTATTTAATTATGATTTATTACTGTTAGAATATTATTTTGAACCTTTGTATTTGTGGCACATATTCTATTGCTTGATGAAGGGTCCAATGATGCATGCTCTTATTCATCCTTATGGAGGGAAGTGATTAAATGATCATTTATGGGAGGAAAGGGATCTATGATGGATGAAGGTGGTGGAGATAGTGTGACAAGGTCAATGAGTAGTGATGGAGCAACATAGTCTTCATAGGGGTTCTTAGGAGACCCAATTTTGACATCTATGAAAATCTCCTCAAGATCAGCAAAAGGATCATTAGGAATAGCTATAGTAGATGTATCCAAAGGAGCATTAGACTCACTCTAGCCAACTTTGATAGATAAATATCTCAATAAATCATTTATGACATCATCATCTTGAATTGGATCACAAGATATACTTGGTAATAGATCAGAAGTATCTAGATTATATGTATCCTCTAAAAGATAGGAATTATCATCATCAATAAGGGATGACATTTATAATGAGAAATATGATTTGGATATGGGTGTTGAACATGATCCTATAGAAGATAAGACCTTGGATGCTAACATTTAAGCTGACTCTGATGCATAAGATACAATGCTGATAATAAGAGATTCATTATCCATGATTAACCTCTCAATGTGGGGTATTTGATGTGATGGGTGAGAGGGAGATAATGGATGAAGGATACATTCAAAGAGAGGGCCATAGAAGGATTCATGAGATATGGAAGTAATAGGATTATGGGATATAGACTTGGCTTTGATGAAGGATTTATCAAAATAGGAGTGGTATCTTGACCTTGGCTTGGAAGGGGAGGATCTTAATCATGATTGGGAAGGGAATCTTGGAATTCCACTTTTTGTTCACTTAGGGATTAAGACTCATCTAGTTCATCATAAATTACTATATCACTATAGTCAATGAGGTTTTGGACAAAATCTTGGAAAGGTTGAAATCTATTAATAATATGCCCCTATATTTGGTGATATGTACAAAATTGGTTATCTTTATACCAAGAGGGCTTGGGTTTGGTGGGATCAAGATGTAGAATAGGTGGATAGACCATCATGTTGGTAGAAATAATTTATTTCAAAAGGGCTTCCAATGATATATGAAGGGGAGTATAAGGACCTACTTCATGTTGTGACTTAAATGTGGAAGCATTGGACTTATGATTAGATAGATGCTTGTAGATATGACTGGGAGGATAGATTCAAGGTGGCCAAGGTTGGATTCCATTTTCTAGTATGAGAATGGGTAGATAATGGTTTATGGCTAGTAGATGGAGGACTGGTATGGGATTCACATGATGGGGTTTGGATGAGAGGTGCAATGAGTGAAATGGGATCAACACCTTTAGGAAGTGGTACACCCATCATAATGAACTTCAAGAGGATCTCATCCTTATGGGCATGTATGTATTGATTAATGAAAGTGGGGTCTAGTTCTATGGAAATGGTTGATAGATGATGGATGATGTAGGTAGGATAAGGATTGGATAAGGTTTTTAAACAAAATAGTTAAAAAAAACTAAGCTAGTAGGATAAGTAATGAAGTGTGATTGATTATGGATGAGATGGTCTTATGACAAGGTGTGACTAGGAGGATGAGTGGATGTGACTAATATGGGAGTCTATTAGAATTTATAAGAGAATAAATTATATATAAAAGGATGAGATTAGGATATACAATAATGATTAGGATGATCAATGATAGGGGGATATTATTACACTAAGATTGTGATGGAGATAATAGGAATAGATAATGCATATAAAATGGTGATTAAGATGTGTGAGTGGATGAAATGTTGGGTAGATATGGTTAGATTAGGAGGGTATGGACAAGATAGTGACTAGGCAAGGATGCAAAGATAATGGGGTGATAACTAAGGATAATGGGATAGGGTGAGACTAGGAAAGGATGGGGTAACTATGATAAGTGGGTGATGATGTAAAATTAGGTAGGGATACAAGATGTGATTGGGGTAAAGGTATGGCTAAGGATGAGTGGGTATGCTAAAGAGAAGTATATACAAAGAAACTATGTACAATGATGACTAGGATATACATGATGAAAAGTAGGTGATGGGGAGGTAGATCAAGACAAGATGATGATAATGATGATGACAAGGTGCATACAAAAGGATGGTGGGAAAGGTATGCATAAGAGGATAGGATGATGATGATAGAACATACAAGATGATATGTCTAAAGGACCTAGATAGGCTTAGATAGGTAAAAGGCTGACTTGAATCACAAGTAATATGGGTCTAATAAAATGCACACCCAAACAAGCAAGCCACAAACTATGATTAGTAAACTGATGGGTGTGTAATCTAATGTCCACACCATCCAATGGATACAAAAGTGAGGTTGTAGGTTGGTGACCCATTATGGAATCAACCAAACCCTCTCGTCCTTGCTTATAATTGATGGTCACTTGGATGCTATTATTGACATTGGTAGTAGAACACTTGTTACAGCCAAAAGGTCCTATGCTAAGCTAAATGGGCTCTCTAAAGGAATCCCATATATATGATGGTATATTGGGGCCCAAGTCTATATAGGGTGCTGTCTAATGCCTGGTTTAGAGATTTAACTCTTCCCCTTCATGGGTGACCTATATGGGGTCAACCGCTTAGCCTAATGATAGCTCTCCTTGATTATTATACTTCACTAGAACATAGAGTTTGGTTAGTGTGCAGTGATGAAATACATAACACTAACCCCTAAAGACTAATCCACATGTATGGTGATGAAATCCACATCATGTGATATTCTAAGGGGGGGTTAAAATAAACAAAAAAGTGTATGATATAATTAATTAACCATTCTAATTACCTATGTGAGCTTTACATGATATGACAAATTATGTATAAACAAAGGACACACACACAACAACCAAATATTTATATGTAAGAGCAAAGAAGACAATGATTTATCTAAAATTAATAATTTAACAACTATGATAAAATGTTAACCAAAATAATCAAAATGGAACCATTCCATACAAACACAAAGGTTAGATATATAATAGGGGTACCTTAAAAGTCCTTAAAATCTTGAAAAAAAAGATCAGTTGTCTCAAATCTACAATCTTGCAAGTACACAAGGTAATCCCACAACCAGAATGCACAATCCTACTAGTAGGATGCAATACCATGAGAAGATAAAGGTGGGATTGATAGATAACTATTACAATTACTATCATGGTCAGATAATACCACTAGTTAGACTAACAAATCCACTACTGAGAAATAGATTTAAATAGTGATATTGCAAGACTTGGACTACCTACTTAAGTTTGTCTTAAAACTGATAACAAGCTAAAAAAAGTATATATAACTATAAAAAATTATAGGTTATTTTTTTTATTATAATTAATAATGACAACACTTTTGAAAAATTCTAAAACTGACCCTAAATCTGCTAATTTGCAATATCACGACTCTGAGCAATAACCCTACTATTCACAGGGCAATCCCAAAACCATAAAAGTAGCAATATTGCTAGATATGACTAGATACCCAAGAAGAAGTGTCAACATTTTCCCTTGTGCCTGATAAAACCTAGTTATTGATAGTTTAGGAATATCACTATTAGGAATGATAATACTGCCACTTATAGGGCAAACTCACTATTCAAAGATTCATGGGGTTGTCAAATTTAAACAAGACCTTCACTTTATTCCAAGATGATGTCCTCAAAAACTATACATAGTTTCAAAAAAATATGGAAAATAACCTATATAAGCATAGAGTAACCCAAAATAAAAGATAATATGGACCCAACCATTAATTTTAACAATACCGCTACTAGAATCTATGTTACTGCTAATTGTAGGGCAATATCACTACTTGTAGAGTGGCAAGATTATTTGATATGTTTGAAAAAATTGAATTTGTAGATGAATAACTCATCCTACACATAATAGAAAACACACCTACAAAAGGAGTTCTCAATCAGTCTAACATATCTCAAAATGCAAGATTCTCAATAGGAATTACAATACCACCACTAGAATCATCAATACCGCTACTAGCAGGGTAATCCCACGACTATGAGAATCACGATATTATAGATCCTAAACATAATAAAACCCCTAACCACTAATATCTAACCCATAATATTGTGACTCACTCTAACCATACCACTATTGTAATATTGTTACATGTAGAGTAATATCATGACTTTCTTGAATCATGCAAGCAACATAAAATTCAGGCTTGGTTTTACTTTCAGTTGGTCTTACAATCACCTAGAATGCTTCCAAAAAGGGTGTTATCCTAAATAATGGAGGGTTGTCCCATTGTGGTCACCAAAAATTTTTACCAAAATTTGGATTCAAGCTATATTATCAAAATGACAATAATATCTAAAACCTTGATAAACACCAATAAGAAAGGATAAAGAAGATAAATCAGAACTAGTATAACATTATTACCACACTCTTTACCTTCTCATGCCTCCATATAGGATTAAAATTCATGTGATTATAATTATATTTACAAAGTGATTTATTGATGTTGAATGCTTGATAATGGATTCTTGATGATTATAGATTTGCTAAAGGATTTCTAGAATTATTTTGGCATGATTTCCTTACAAAATTTATAGATGGTTTGAGAGTGGAGGGAGAGGTTGGTTTTATAGAGGAAAGGAGGAAAGATCAAGGGCTTATATTTTAATTTAGAAGAATCAGATCCATGGTTTGTAATTTTCCAAGGAATATTAAATTCCTTGAGAAACTTCTAGAAATATAGGCTTCTATATACTTGGAGGGAAGTCTCCAATTCTAGAGACTTCTCCATTATCTTAGAGATAATGGAGGATTAGGTGGGGATTAGGATAAAATTAGGGTGATAGGGATGTAGGAAAGGCTAGGGTGTAGGGTGGTGGGTGGGTAGTTAGAATATTTTTTGAATTTAAAATTGGCTAGTAGGATTAGGGAGCAGGTTAGTAGGTGATGGGGGTTTATTAAAGGCTTAATGAAGGGATTAATTGGTTTTAGGATGGGGTAAAGGTTATGTAGGATATGGAAATATGGGATGAATATTAGGTAAATAGTTAATATAGGAAATATAGTAATTAGGATAAATTAGTGAGAAATAGAATAATTAATGGGATAAAATAGATTAAATAGAATTAGTGTCGATTAATAATAATATTAGTCGACAGGAATGAAGTGAGTGATTTTAGGTGCATAAAAAATACACTTAATCTCTTGATTTGAATTAATTAGCCTTAAATAATATTAATAAATCTTTGTGCAATTGTTTAGAAATTGGCCCTCAATTAATCAAAATGGTCAGAAAGTCATATTACTGGGTGGTCATTTGACTCGGGAAGAACTAGAAGACAATGTTGATGCATTGGAACCATATTCTCTTTTAGGATGTTTCAAACATAAAATAACAAAGGTATGTGATGTGTACTAATGAATTAGAGTAAAAGAATGATCTAGAGCACAAAAAGTCAAAATCATAATTTTGATTTAAAATTAATTGATCAAAATTAGGAATCACAGAAAATGCAATTCCATATTTAGGGATACATTGGCCTAAATAAACACTTGTATACAACAATTTTGAACCATTTAAAACATTTGATGGATTTTGGCCTAAATTAGGTATTTGAGTGTAATTTGAGTAAGATTGAAAATTTCAACATAAATGGTGTTAGGAATTGGATGTCTACATTCTCCCCTTATTTGATAAGGCATAACAAGACGTTTAAGTGAAGCAATATATTTTCAAAGAAAAGAGTTGTGAGGAAGAAATTGGAAATGACCCATGATGGCCCCTTGAGAGGACATACTAGGATGAAAGAGAAGGATGGACTCTTGAAAAGAGAGGGAAAGTAAGAGATTAACCCATGGAATAGATCATATCTAAATGAGCTAATGCTTGCACACATGGTTACCATTAATGATCAAAATATAATTAGAATATAATGAGCCCCAAAGATGGTGGGAATGGGAAGGATTCAATCTAAACATATAAGTGATACACTTTGAATGCACCCAATTTGAGAGTGCAAGCTACATGCTTATGCCATTGATCAATCTAGAGATAAGTTACACATTAAAATAATGCCATCATGGGTAGTAGTGTGGAGAGATTGGAATTAGAGGAAAAGGAGAACATAGTATCCAAAAAGATGATAATAAGAGGTGCCCTAATAGGGTATATATGATTGTGATAAGATAGTTGTGCCCTCATAGAGAAAATTTTGATGATTGATAAAGAATAAATAATATCTTTCACTTATAGACTTGATGTAGATTTATTAACTAGTTCAAATGTTGTGCCCCAACATGGACAAATTAACAAGCAATGAAATCAAGGATGTAACCCAAAACATAGGTTAAAATGAGTAGGCACAAACATAGATGCAATGGTATAATGGTTGATAGATCCACAAAAAAACCATATATATGAAGAGGATGCACAAAGTGATGAAAGATATTAAAAAAATAATAAAGATGACCGAGTTGATTTAGGATATGTCATGTATCCAAGCACTACCTACATAGTCCAAATGGACCTCAAGCCAATGTAGTTCACCCAAAAATGGGAGATAATAGAATGAGGGATGATGAAGAATAACCAAAGTTTGATTAGACTCATGATGTATGTGAAGAGATGCATGACTTCACATAGAGTTAGGTGCTAAACCTATTGAGCATAGTTTATGCATAGTGTTCTTGAGACCTATTCATCAGAGTTGTGTTGATGTTAAGACTTGAAATTAGAGCACAAAGTGCTTACTATTGAAAAATAAATTAGGAATCATAAGTATGAAGAACTTATGAATACATGGAATTTCAAGTGTATATAGCTGGTTCAAATATGAATACCTATAACTAAAGATAATGGTATAAAATGACCAAAACTAGAGTTATAGCTATTTACATTTAAACAAAAAATCTTTCACATCCCATTTTATTGTGCTAAGTTTTAGGGCACTTATCAATGATGTTTTGTCCATGTTCCATATGTGGAGTTGTGACCTTAGTTTAGTTCTTTCTGATCTTGGTCTAATCCATGGGTCTTTCATGATTGACTCAAGCTAGGGCACTTCTGATAAATGAATTTTTTTCTCACCTTAATGTATTGGTATGATTGGTCTATTGAATGTATATATAGAAAATAAATACATAAATATTTATATTACAAATTAATATATACATATGTAAATATAGATTTATGTATTGGTAAAAATATAAATATAGATACACACACACACATATATATATATACATACATATATATATATATATACATATATATATATATATATATATATATATACATACATACATACATACATATATATATATATATATATATATATATATATATATATATATATATATATATATCTATCTATTATATTAAAGATAAATGTAAAAAATTATATGTATATTAGACCTAGTAATGTGTGTGTGTGTGTGTGTGTGTGTGTGTGTGTGTGTGTATGAGGATTTTTGATGTGTTATTTTAATATTAAATGGTGGTTCGAGATTGTGCATGGGGACTATGAATATTTAAAGAGCCATACTCTAGGATTAAATATGGGTGGTTTTTTACTTTAAAGAAAAAATAAAATAAAAATAAATTAAAATCATATTTTAACAACGATCTGGGATGATAAATGTGGTGAGTGGGAGTAGCGGTAAATCAGTGCAGGAAGCTGTTCCACACCAAGCCTTCTCTATGGCTACCTCTTCTACACAACACCATTGATATTTTCCTTCTTCCTTGCCTTAACATAATCCTTGTTATCATCATGTATAGGGTTAAAACCTCTCACAATAGCCTTTTCATCCAATATCATTAATGGTGTTGCAATATCAAGTTATGTTCTTTTATTTTCTTTAACTCAGCCTAAGAACAACACCATCACCATTATTTTATCTTAGATATTTCAATTCAATTAAAACCAAATTCTATTTTAGTCAAGATTTGGATGATCCATGAGAAAGGTAAATGGAGGGAGAACCACATAAGAGGAGACAACGTCTTGTTCAAGTCACTTTTTCTCTCCCTAAGCACTCTTATACCTGAAAGTAAGTCATCCTCATAATTGATAAAATGCACTAAATTATTTTTGTTGGTTTTAAGCCTACTGTTAGACGTGTCATTTTGGGTCTTGTTATTTTTATGTATAATGGATTTAATCAAGAGCTTGGATTAAAATAGTATGAAAACATAATATAATAAATGGAAGGAATCTTCATTGTGATCTATGTATAAGCTTCCTCTAGATTTTTTTTACCATTCTTGGTTATTAAACTATGTTGTACCAACCCTTGGAATAATAAATAATAGAATGACTCATTTTTTCTAAATTTGTTATGTATGGCACTTTGAGTATATAATAATTTCTATTTATATTACTATATTGTTATGTAGTAATGAATGGATTATCACTTCAGATATATATTAAATATAAAGATAAACATAATATAACTAAATTATTACCTAAGAATTACAATTCAACCTAATATATTAGTTGTAGTGATTTAATTAGTTTGTCTCTACTGATTTATTTCTCCAAGTCCTAAAAATTGACTCAGCTATGTTATTGAAGCTTAGAGCTTGTCAAATTCATAATAAACCTTCAATAATATATATATATATATATATATATGCAAGTAAACTCCATTCATTTTGGGATTTTCATGCATAGTTGCATCTAAATATTTTTGATGAATATTTGGTGTGGGTTTGCTTAAATTGAGTTAATAGAATTTAAAAAATCTAAAGCTTAATTTGAATGTTTTTTGTATCTGATTGTGTGATGATTGGATTTCCTTTTTCTATATCTGATTGTGTGATGAATGGATTTTACCCAATCAAACCCTATTGAGGAGGATGTGGTTAATTTAACCATTTATTTTTGTTCTAAATCTATAAATAGATATTTATTTATTTTACTACTCATTACTGGGATTTTATGACTTGTGTAGTTGTGTACCTCTAACCTTATTTTTCTGCCTATTGGGCCCAAATCTGACACACACACACACACACACACACACACACACACACACACACACACACACACACACACACACACACACACACACACACACACACACACACACACACACACACACACACACACACACACACACACACACCTTTGAATATATATGTCTATGTATCCATATGTGTATATAGAGAAATGTATATAGCATTGGGATTCAATCATCCACTTGAATCATCAAGTTTATGTCTTTAAGAGATAAGTGAACCTGATATATATATATTTTTGGGTGTTATATATATACCCATAGGTTGTTGCTCTTGTTCCAAGATGAAATAATAACATTGATGGTTGTAAAAGTAGATGTGGTTATATTTGGAATCTCTACCTAATGTTATTCTTGTGATTTCTTGTAAAGGTATACTCCTGTGATTGAAGATGATGTAGATCATGTTTTTAATCTTATTTTTATGTTTGGACTTGATTCACTAATTAAACTTGTATGATTTTTGAATATGATTTCCCTTTTTAGATTATTTTTGAGTTCTTGTTATGATGAGTTTTGAAAAAATCATTCTTTGTATTTTTGTTTGAGATGATTCCTAGGAAATCATATTAATGCCTTTAGTTGCTTAAATATAATCAAACAACATTAAATAATCAAAGCATATATATGTATATATATAGATATGGATACATATTTATGATTGTATATATATTTATAAATAAATATATATGTATATGTGTATTTACTTTATGGATGTCTTATCTGAATTTGGAACCCGTATAATTTATCTCTCTCTATATAGGCATATATGAACCTAAGTACTCATACACCGACTAATGGATTGAGCATCTCTTACACAAATATTTATGAATGCTAAGACAAATGAAGCCCTAGTCTTAACTATGTGGAAAGATAGTCACCTAGAAGAGGAATTAAGACTGTTATTGTGAAAAGTAACCCTATACTTGTTTACTAAATAAATAAGTGATTATAGACTAGTTGTTATCATTCTCGATTGGTGTGATATTGTTGACTTATTGATAGTTGATATATGATGTTAAAGTCCTTGGATTTATATATACCCGAATGGTATGATTATGTAAGGACTCTTGAGTATTATGGTTTCAAGAGAAAAAGCATATTTTCTCCATGGATAGGTAACCCATTTATATGTAGATATTACAATTGTGAAAATGGTATTATAGTTTGGAATTATTTAGTGGTATACATTGGTCGAAGGGAAAAATTAGTTTATACCCTTTCTTTATGTAGTTAAAATTCATAGTGTGGTAGTATAAGAGGACATGAGAATGATGTTGAACATCACTACTCCTAGCTTATGTATATTTTGATGTGAATGATAGGGTTGTTAATACCATTGAATCTTCCCTTTGTATTTATGGAATGTATTTATCCATACTCCTTATATGCATTCGTATGAGAAAAATATTGAGTAAACATCTATACTTTTATTAGTTTTTTGGTAGAATTATATTTATCCCTAATTATGCATGTGTATGTGACATCATAGATATGTATGGTAGCTCAGGGAGTAAGCATGAGCATAAGTAACTAACCCTAATAGGTATTTTTAGTGTGATATTAACTATAGCTTTACTTAGAATGCTAGTAAAATCAAATTTCATTTATGTAGAATAGTACTATTATGAAAACTTATCGATAGGATCAAGTTTGTAGAATTTTGTAAGGATGAAAACTTGTACATGATATATTTCATGAGAAAGTTAATTATTCAAGTGATTAGATATTTATAGAATAACATAGTGCATTGTGAAGTGTTCCTAGAGATTATTTGCTCTTAAATTTTTTATTAAAGGTATACCTAGATAGTATAATCCTAACTTGCCTTATTATTATGGTTGGGTGTAAGATTGTTGTTGGTGTTGATTCAGGTGCTCAAGGACAAAGACCTATGATAGTATGGGATGCCATAGAGTTATAAAGTACAAAAAATACTTGGATGGTACATACTATATTTGTTATATCTTGACCCATACCTATATATATATATATATATATATATATATATATATGTAATGGTTAATAATGTTTAGGTAGGGTGATCATGAATTATGATAGTATGAGATATCATAGGATACTTCAACTTAGATGTATATACTCAAATGGTACATACTATTGCTTATATTTAGACTCTCACCTAAATTAGCTATTTAAATGATTTTATTGGTTATTATTTGAACAATATGTTTATAACAATTAGCAAGATAACATGCATGTGTGCATACAATATTGAGAGAATAAATGAATGATAAGTTTGACTATTATGTATAGTGTGACTCACTTTGTTATATATACTTAGATTACTCCTATGTTGAACATGTGATTCGATATGGATGTAAGAATTGGGTTTTATTCATCATTACTATTATCTATGTTTTTATGTGAGAGTTCTTAGGTAAGCACATAAGCCTAGATTAGTAAGGTGTTATACTTGAGTGTGTCACTTAGTTGTGGGATTGTAGATAGAGCTTTAAAAGCTCATATATGACATGAGTAGTTTATTCCATATTTGGCTTATAGTGCCAACCTAATTCAATGATGATGTATCTTGGAGGAGACTATCATAATTTAAAGGTGAACTACATCAGACCCTGATTCTAAGGAGTGAATATATAGGTTTCCCAAGATAATGGTGAGGGCATCAGTTATAAATCTTTAGGCTAGGTTAGGGTTCACTTGAATGTAAAGAAATCTATGTGACTAGATGAATTAGTACTAGTACTTGGCATGTGAATTATGAAATATGCTAATGTCACTAGTGAGATAGTGAACTTTAGTGGAATACCTTAATCTAAGATTTATTAATTGGTTATACTTGTAGTTGTCGACTAAATGAGTGACTAAAGTATTATAGTATAACTATGGTTGAATGAGTGTTCAATATTTATTTAAATTTTTTTATTGCACTTTCTAAGTACAAATTTAGGGTTTGTTACATGTGGTATCAGAGTTTTGGTTTGAACTTTATGACATAATGAGTCCATTATCATTTTCATGTTTTTATATTTACCAGTGTGAACTTAGTGACATAAAGTATTGACATCATATTTTGGATTAGTAGTACTTTAATGCAGAACCATGTTATAGCATGATTGGAGTTTTGGGACTTGATAAACCCTCTTATACAATATGGTGACTATTATTAGCATGAGACATTCATGAAATGTATGTGGGGAACATTGAGTGTGTACCCTTAGGAGAACTTGTACACTTTTGAGTAATTCATGGGTTTGGATTATTGAGTGACCTTATGGTTATGGTTGTATATGAGGGTTGGGTAAGTGAATACATAACTACCTCCTATCATGAGTTAAAAATTGTGGAGATTTTAGATTCCTTATTATGTGGAAATTGACATGTGGATTTAACTATGTATTAAGTTACATGTTCATGATTGTTAACATATTCAGAAAACTTGAAGGTAGATCCTTTTAGTTAGTATTATTAGATGAAATATTAACTATAAAGTAAAAATATTGATTAAAGTAAGTTTGGAAAATGATTGATTATAAACCCCTAAATCTAAACTGATTGTTAAACTAGATTACTTATGTTTTGGGAAAACAAAGGTCTAGATTTTCTAACTATTGTATGCAATATGTGTTTCTATATATCTATAACTACCTCATTATATTTATTTCAAGGCTTAGTAGTATTCCTAAATCACTGAACCATGGTTTAAAAAGTTACATACCATTAGAGTAATAAATAATAAATGCTTTGTGGTATGTTATTATGCTCCATAGGAACTAAGATTTGCTTCATTATATATAGTTACTTATGTTTCCATAATTTAAGACTAATTTATATGATTGTTTTCTAGAAAAATAGTAGTTATGTATTAGAATACTAGACTATGGTAATATGGGTTATCATAGGTATAGTATGTTTGGAAACAAAATTTGGTAGTTGAAATCTATATTTATATATATTTTACCTGGATGGTAAAACTGTAGTCATTATTTATAGTATGGGATAGAAAAAATTGTAAGATTCATTTATACATTTGATGGAATAAATGTATATCTTACCCTAAATTAAATTAATCTTGTGGTTGAATTATATTTTACCAATCTACATTGCTGATTTGGAGTAAGGAGTGAAATGAACTTCACTAGATTACTAGTCTCATAATGACAGATGAAGGTAATCTGATCAAGTGGTGTGTTTGAATTTGATTTATCTAGATCATTATAATTTATTATATATAAGACTTTGAGCCAAAGCATGTTTAGTGATACATTATAATTTTATGAGTATGATTCATATGTTTGTGAAATATCTTGTAATAAAATGAATTTCTATGATACAATGCATGTTTGGTTTGGAATCATACAACACATGGGTACTTGCTTGTCTCTTTGGATTCCTATTCCATCACTACCTAACTAATTTATGAAGAGAAGGAAATTTCATGATGAGATTAGCATGGGGAATCATTAGTCCATTTTTGGTGTGTAAAAATGCTCAGATGATGCTCTTCCACCCCATAATAATATTACTTTTTGAGATAACACTTGATATTGCCACAAATACTTGAAGTTTGAGAACTGTGCTTTGGGGAAGCCAAGTATCTTATTTATATATTGTATTATATTATAATTATTATTGATATACCTTTGTGATTAATATTTTATTTCTCTTTCAATTATGGAGATAGATTGTGATACTAAACTTACAAATTTGGTAAGTAGGTAGTGTTTTGGGTAACACTGAGTTATGGTGTGTTCTTTTA